>JAKVIS010000761.1:0-53394 GCA_033119425.1 Bufotes viridis | reverse complement strand
ATGGAGCTGGTGCAGTTTAGATAGAATCCAACCTGGTGTAGAGCCAGGGTAATGGTGCAGCCTGGATAAGGCTTCGTTCACATCACTGTTCAGCCTTTCCGTTCCAGGAGAGCGGAAAGGATGTGTTCGGCACATAACGGTGATGTGAACAAAGCCAAGGATCCCCTAGACTATAATGGGGTCCGTTAGGTTTCCGCTGAGAAGATGATTTTGGAGCGGAGACAAAAGTTGTGCATGCAGGACTTTTGTCTCCGCTTCAATGATCATCTTCTAAAGCGGACACCTATAGTCCATGGGGTCCTTGCCTTCGTTCACATCACCGTTATGTGCCCAATCCGTCCTTTCCGTCCTCCTGCTCTTAAACGGAGCAGGAGAACGGAAAGGATGAATGGTGATGTGAGCGAAGCCTAAATGTTCAGTAGGGTTAGCATGGTATACAGAGGTAGCAAACATTAAAGGGGTTATGTACCTTTTGGGGTGGATGAGTTGTCAACCCCCCCTCTTTGGCAGACTTGCAAAGTGAAGCACCCTTACCTGCGTCCCGGCACTGGCTCCTTGCCCCTTCTCACCCTGGCTTGGGCTGCTTCGCTGCACTCCCAGTAGTAAGCTTCCATTTTGACATCACTGCAGCCAATCACTGACCATAGAGGTGACCAGCTCACCTTGCATCATGTCAACTGATCACATGATGCAAGGTGAGCACGTCACTGCTGTGGCCAGCGTTTGGCTGCAGTGGTGGCAAAATGGAAGTTTACATCCTGGGAATGCAGCGGAGCAGGTAAGTGTGCGTCTCTTCCCCCACCAAAATGTGCACAACTGCTTTAACTTGACATTTAGTGCATTAAATGCTGTTGCAACAAACTTTCAATTGAAAAGGTCCAGTTAAGGTTGCTGGAGTAGTCTACACGTAAAAGGGATTCTGTCACCTCATTTTACCCTATAGAGCTGCGGACATGCACGGCTAGCATGTCCGCAATATACCTGTCCCATAGCTCTGTGTGCTTTTATTATGTTTGAAAAAAGATTTTATTGATATGTAAATTCGCTTGTGAAGGTACTGTACTAACCGTTCTGGTGCCCAGCCACGCCGCCCTGTGAAGGAGCCCAGCACCGCCTGCGTCCGCCAAATCTCCTACTTCCTCTCAGTGAGATCGCCATAAATCTCGCGATGCGCAGTTCCGACATAGTGTTCCTTCCCTGTGCTGGCATCAGTCTCAGGGAAGGAACTGCGCATGCATGAGCTCGCGCATCACGAGATTTACACCGTGCTGGGCTCCTTCACATGGGTGCGTGGCTGGGCACCAGAACGGTTAGTGCAGCCCCTTGGGCTCCTTAACAAGCGAATTTCCATATCAATAAAATCAGAGCTATGGAACATGTATATTGCGGACATGCTAGCGGCGATCTAGCCGTGCATGTCCGCATCTCTATAGGGTAAAATGAGGTGACAGAATCCCTTTAAGTGCAAAGTAATCGATGACTAGATCCGGACGTGCTTTGATATTACATTGGACTGTTGAGCTTCTGGAGCATCTCTGTCAGGACTTGGACCTAGGCACTTGTCAGATAGTCTCAGGGTTGAGGTGATTGTATGGTCACTGAAAGGACAGGCTAGCAGCGTCTCGTGCGGCTGTACAATCCCTAGAAAAGCAACTTAAATCATTACTTCATAAACTCCATACCAGGCAAATGGCGCAGGCATGTGTCTTGTGTCAGCGAAGCCAAATGTGGAAGATTTTCTAGTTACCAAGGTGCTTAAAACATTGATCAGTTTCTGATCATTTTTCAGTGCCATTCTTTGCCGAATCCTCACTTTGGGTGGAAAAACTGCATTGTGTGCGATCAGCTGTGCTTGAGTCTTAGGCTACGTTCACACGACGACATTTGTCGCGCGACAATAAGTCGCACTGTTGTTGCGCGACAATTTTTATAATGGGAGTCTATGGTGTCTCATTGCGACATGCGACGTACTACGACGCGACAGTCGCAGAAAAACCCATAGACACCATAGACTCCCATTATAAAAATTGTCGCGCGACAAGTGACGTCGTGTGAATGTAGCCTTAAAGTGGCACCCTGCTTTGTGTGTTGGAAACCACAATATGTGCAACTTGCTAATATAAACTTATTAGCGGTTCAGCGCTGATCATGTACGTTGTGAAGCCACACTCTTCACTATAGTCTTCTCTATGGACCAATGTCCTGAGGATGGCTGCTGCCGCAGGGCCGTGTCACCAGACTCCTGTTAAGCTGGCCATGCACATTCAATAGTTATCAGAGGGCTTTCTCTCCCGACTCCCTCATACACTTCACATTTGGCGTGGCCAACCATGTATGTGTATTCTATGAAGAAAGCCACTTCCAGACACTACTGGCGGCGACTTATCTCCCAGGAGAACAAAAGGATAGAGCAAAAATATTCATTTTGCCCAGTCGTTCTCTCCCCCAGTATTATCTGTCAGGATCTCCCCATATACAGGATGTCGACAGAACCTTCTGTTCTCGGCTGGTTCGGCCTACAGTAAACTAATCTTTGTGGGAGCCTTTAGCCTCCTCCGAAAATCAAGCACAGGCATGTGTGGTTAGCGGGTCCGTGGAAAAGGCTATATTGATAAGGGAGTCTGGCCTCACAATGTAAGGCCTCATGCACACGGCCGTTGTTCGGGTCCGCGTCCGAGCCGCATATTTCGCGGCTCGGCCGTGGACCATTCACTTCAATGGGGCCGCAAAAGATGCGGACAGCACTCCGTGTGTTGTCCGTATCCGTTGCTCCGTTCCGTGGCCCCGCAAAAAAAATAGAGCATGTCCTATTCTTGTCCGTTATGCGGACAAGAATAGGCTTCTCTATAATGGGCCGCGTTCCGTTCCGCAAATTACGGAATGCGGAGCAGCTTCCGTGTTTTGCGGATCCGCGGTTTGTGGACCGCAAAACACCAACGGCTGTGTGCATGAGGCCTAAGAGACCGGAACTTATAGTAATAGGTTGCATCTGTTGCCACGGATCTGTATTCTTCCCTTGTCATTGCCTGGTCTATCATCAGATGGGTCTTTCAGGGTGGTAACACATCTGACGCCCGCCTTATGCTAAACTGGTGAGCTTACTCCATCCATACTCCACACTGCGTGTCAGTCTTTGGGCTCATGCACACGACCATATTTTCTTTCCGTTTCCATTAAGGTTTTTTTGTGCGGCCCGTAGGCGGAACCATTCACTTCAATTGGGCTGTAGAAAAGTTACTCAGTGTGCATTCCGTTTCTGTTTGTCCGCATGGCCGTTCTGCAAAAAAGTAGGGCATGTCCTGTTATTGTCCGCAAATCACTGTCCGAGGCCCCGTTCAAGTCAATCAGTCCGCAAAAAATATGGAACGCGCACAGAACACATCCGTATTTGGCGAATCCATACTGCCCAGCCCATATTGCTCATGTGTTTGGTGATTAATAAGTTACTGTTTCCGATCCACAAAAAAACGATCGCATACCAATATATTTTGTGGAATAACTGAACGGAAGAGGACTTAAATCAGAGAAAAAATAAACCTTGTGTCGTGTGCATGAGCCCTTTGCTTTAGCCGCTTTAGCTGTGCTTTTCCCTACCAGCTTTCACTCTAACCTGCCGCAGGCCTATATGAAGGGGGGCCGTATATTAGTTGTACAGGCAGCGGCTGCACACAGACCAGGTCTGAAATGGTGACGTCTGTGTACTGAACACATGAGGGAAAACTGGAGCCATTGTCTATAACGACCAGTAAGGTTGCTTCTTTCACTTCTGAAATCTCGGAGCTGCAGTCTGGTTGTAATTGTCAACCTCGTCACTTCTCCTTTGCAGCAGTTTTAATAAGTCTCTGTTCAGTGTCGGCACCTTTTGGGTTCTAGAGCTGGTCCTGTGTGCATCCAGTAGGTAAATCTAGTAATAGCTTCCAGTAGCGTTTGCTTTCGATCCTCAGGTCAGGCATGGTCAGCGTTCGGCCGGACAGCCGGTACTTGTGCCTTCGTTTTGAGGCATGTGGCCAGACGTTGCCCATCCCTGGACATAGCCGGTCTTCTTGTTTCAGGGAGGCAGGCGGTTATGTTTCCTTTTGCCATGTAGCCATGGTTAGGAAGCTGCAGTCACAGGGCAGGTCACGAAAAGGTTGACCGCGTCGGCAAGTGAAATTGTGGTTTGTATTAAACCAGATTCCAGTCCGGTTGGCAATCTGCAATCGTTTGGTGCAGAGGAGCCGGCCTACTCCACTCGGAGGGTGACCCGCAGCCAGCAGCAGCCCACCCCCGTGACTCCGAAAAAATACCCGCTCCGACAGACCCGCTCATCGGGATCGGAAACCGAGCAGGCTCTGGACTTTTGTGACAGAGGTACGGGGGTGCAGCCGAGCTTCCACTACTGCCGGACGCGCTCTCTCACGTCATGGTAGATGCACGCTGGCTGTCTGTTTAGCTGTGACCCTGTAGAGTAGACTCTTCTTTGTGTGCTTTCTGCCAATTGGAACTGCTGACGGGTACTAAACCATTTCTTCTGTCTGCCGTAGATGCTAAAAATGCTGGGGATCATGACGAATCCCCTCCTCGCACTCCTACCGGAAACGCACCATCATCAGAATCTGACATAGACATTTCAAGCCCGAATGTATCTCATGACGAGAGCATTGCAAAGGACATGTCCATGAAGGACTCTGGCAGTGACCTGTCGCACAGACCTAAACGAAGGCGGTTCCATGAAAGCTACAATTTCAATATGAAGTGTCCCACGCCTGGCTGCAACTCACTAGGTAATGTGTTATGCTTGTTTGCATCAATGATATGAACACCAGTCCGATAGCTGTGTTGCGACCACACTTGTCTGGTGAAAATGCAACTTCAGGGACAAAGACAACCATGTGTTCCAGAACCACGTTCCCTGCTGGACAAGAACTGATGGGGAACCGTTCTTGGTCATGAGGCCTCCCGTGTGTAAGAATGACATGTCATTACTGACCCATAGGCCCTTTAAAACACACAAGGTTTTCTGAGATATTTTAACTGATTACCTATCTTCTGCATTGCTCATTGATATCTGATCAGCAGGGGTCCGACACCCGGGAGCCCCGCTGATCAGCTGTTTAAGAAGGTAGCATCAGTCCCAGTAGTGTCTCGGTCTTCTCTTCTCACCAAGCACAGCGCCGTACATTGTACAGCGGCTGTGCTTGGTATTGCAGCTAAGTCCCATTCACTTCTATGGGGCTGAGCTGCACCTAGGCCATATGACCTATGAATGTGACGTCACATAGCCTAGGCAAAGCTGCAAGATGACCGTGGTGCTACTGCGAGAGCCGGTGCCTTCTCAGACCCCCATCAATCAGACATTGGTTAAAATATCTTGGGAAAACTCCTTTAAACATTTTTTTATTAAGTCCTGCCTGACCCTGTTGTTTAATTTATACCAGACAACCTTAGTGGTTTTATTTGCTGACAGCAAGCAGGAATCTTGAAAGTGTTGAGTAATTGAAACAAAGTATATTTGAAAGTTGCATAGCTTTTCATTATATACTTATTACACTTGGGAACTGGCAATAAGCATAAGCACGGTGTAATCCATGTCTTGTCTGTGTTTCTTTGATAGGACACCTCACTGGAAAACACGAGAGGCACTTTTCAATCTCTGGCTGCCCTCTTTACCACAATCTGTCTGCAGACGAATGCAAGGTAACCCTTTTATTGTATTCAGCACCCCATTACTCACTGCACATTGTGCTACGTGAAGGGGTTTGTATTCTTGTTGTGTGTGTGTGTATTCCTGAAGAAGGCTGACCTGACCATCCATGATTGCTTACATTCACAGAATTGTGATGAATTTCAGGTAAGAGCACAGAGTCGTGACAAACAGGTGGAAGACCGAATGCTGTCCCACAGGCAGGACGAGAATAACAGGCATGCCACGCGGCACCAGGTGAGACTGTCATACTTTCTTTATACACTTAATTTAATTATGTCCAGAAATAATTTTATACAGTCCTTTTACAAGAGATGCTGTTTGTGCCTCTTGTAAGGCCTGGGTGCTTATGAAGTTCTCCACCATTGATCACATGGGATTCGCTTCTGGGCACACTATATCCCAATAGATGCAAACATTATGTATGGACTTAGCCCTCATTCTGATGTGATAAGATCTGAGACTCTCAGCCAATATATTTTAATCAAAACACATCTGTGCCCGCCTACCAGTGACAAGGTTCTCTCAGTCAGGAAGGTCCTACTCTAAACCATACTATATCCCATGTAAATCTGGCCCCCAATACCCACCTTAGGCACCACGCCATATTGAGGGTCATAGAACAGACTCCGTATTTTCTTCCTAGCTTGTCATTCTAACGATACTTTACAATGCTTGTGGTTGTGTTGGACTAGGAGGTCATAGACGTATCGTTAATTCTTGTCTGTCTTCACAGGCTCCCACTGAACGTCAGCTCCGATACAAAGAGAAAGTCACTGAAATGAGAAAGAAGCGCAACTCTAGCTTAACCAAAGAACAGAAAGAGAAGTATATGGTAATGTATGAAATACAAGCATTGTATAAATGCCTAGCAATTCTATAAAAGTATTTAGGCATGGTATTTCAGACTTTTATATACTTTGCCTATGCCTGTGATGGCTAACCTCCGGCACTCCAGCTGTGGAAAAACTACAACCCCCAAGATGTACACTTGCTTGCCTGTTCTCAGAACTCCATAGAAATGGATGGAGCATGCTGGGAGTCGTAGTTTCACCACAGGTGGAGTGCCGAAGGTTAGCCATCACTGCCTAGGCATTGTGTATTGTGCCTAAGCAATACATAGAATGACTAGTACTGTTTAGGCAAATTATAAAAATGTTAAGCCTTTATTGATGTGAAAACATGAAAGAAAGAGGTGCAAGATAAACCACACTTCATGTTGTAAAAAAGCAGGACAGAACTTTGTACTGAAAAGCAAGAGAAAGAGACCAGTATTGTCCTCACTTTTTGCAAAAAGGAAGGCTAGACTGGCATTTTCAATTGCACTTAAAAGGTTTTTCCTAGATTTTAAAACTGATGACCGATCCTGGATAGGTCATCAGAACCTGATAGGTGTGGGTCTGACACCCACGACCCCTGCCGGTCTGCTGTTTGAGAAGTCCCCCATGCTCCTGTGTGTACCACGGCCTTCTAAGAGCTTTTCCTTAGGCCAGTGACAACACGTTCATGGGTCACATGGCCTAGGTGCAGTTTAGCCCCATAGAACTGAATGGGGCTGAGCTCTGATGCCAAGCACAGCCGCAATACTATGTAAGGTGCTCTGAGAAGGCTGCAGTGCTCACAGGAGCACCGGTGCTTTCTCAAACGGCTGATCGGCAAGGGTCCCGGGTGTCAGACCCCCACAATCAGATACTGATGACCTATCTGGGTGATTTTATAGCGCTGTCGCTGTGCGACGAGCTCTAGAAAAGGAGTATCTTCTACCTGTCCGGTTTTCCTTTAGGCAATATATAGAATGCCTAGGAAATATGTGAAATTAAGCTTTTCATACTTTGCCTGAATACTTTAGGCATTCTTTAGAATTGCCTGTAATGTATACATATTGGCTCGCCATCTGTTATGAATTTGTTTGGACCAAACAAATGCCACTATATTTTGCAGGAACATAGACAGACCTATGGTAACACAAGGGAGCCGCTGTTGGAGAACCTTACTAGCGAGTATGACCTTGAGCTTTTCCGAAGGGCCCAGGCCAGAGCTTCTGAGGACTTGGTAAGGAACTTGAGGCATCCTGACTTTTATATTCAGACCAGTCTCGTAAGATGTTAATGTCTACAGCTACCACCTTTAAAGTGGCACAATTTTGACCAGCCGTGGGGGAAATATTTTTTCCCATGGAGACTTGTTTCTAGTCATCAGAAGTGCACATTGCATAGGTTTCCTTGCATGCGAACATGTTATGGATCTGTTATATGGCACCCATTTTGTGGGCTCCTACTGATTACAATTTTTTTTCCTCATAGATTCTGTCTATTCTTTTAATGTCTTTGGTAGGAGAAACTTCGGTTGCAAGGTCAAATCACAGAAGGAAGCAACATGATAAAGACAATAGTGTTTGGCCGATACGAGCTGGACACCTGGTATCACTCTCCGTATCCTGAGGAGTATGCCCGGCTAGGACGGCTGTACATGTGTGAGTTCTGTCTTAAGTACATGAAGAGTCAAACTATCCTGCGCAGACACATGGTGAGTAGGAATCAATCACACATTGTGCATTCCTTTTGTATAGCAAACATGTTCTAAAAGGTAATCTTGGTCGCCATATGGGAACTTTCCATTAAGGACTAACCCATACTTTGTTACATGATGATGTAAGTTAGTTGAAGGGTCCACCTGTTAGATCGTGGCTTTTTTATTTTTTATTAGCAAAGTTTGATTGTCTCCGATGGAGGTTCAGGGAGGTCTTTTATCAATTATGTTCAGTTTTGCTGAGTAGTGGATTTGATATCACATGACAGGCTAGGCAGTAGATATAGGGTGTCCAGGAGATGCAATAAGTTAAAGGGGTTGTGCAGCCAGTACATACTGATGCCCTATTCTCAGGATAGTTCATCAGTAGCTGATCATTGGGGGCCTGACTCCTGACACCCCTGCCGATCAGCTGTTTGAAGAGGAGGCGGCGCTTTTGCACACGCTGCATCGTCTGGCTTGCAGCAGTGGTGCAGTTTAATTCTAATTGCCTGTGCCATTCAAGTGAGTGGAACATGCACTTGTAATTACACTGCACCGCCGAGACGACGCAAAGTATTATCTTGAAGAAGTAGCGCTCGCAAAAGCGCAACCTCCTCTTCAAACAGCTGACCGGTGGGAATCCGACTCCTGGCATCCCCACCGATCAGATTTTATGACCTATCCAATGCTGCCCTCTAACTGATGAAAATATCCCTCTTTGTTATTGCTGGGGGAAGCTACTGTGGGTCATACATTTCTTGTAGTGATGTGCATATAATATATGGACAGGTCAGATCTGCCAGAAGCACAGTCCACTCTGTCGTATAGAGTCTCGAGTGTCTATAGGCCCCAATAATTTTGTAATGTATGATGCTGGAGATCAATGTCTGATTGTGTTTTTTTAATATAGCCGAGATAAGATGAAATGCTTAGTTCAGACGAAGCTTTAGGGCAAGGGCTTTCCTCATGGACTGCCAACCAGGGTATCTTAGTCTCGTCTTCCATCTCCTGGCCAATTCTTCCTTTTGTCTGCAGGCGAAGTGTGTGTGGAAGCATCCTCCTGGAGACGAGATCTACCGCAAAGGATCCATCTCCGTTTTTGAAGTAGATGGAAAGAAGAACAAGGTTGGCATTAAACCTAACGACTTTGTCATTTAGGCCTCTCATTAAGCGCTCGGTGTCGCCGAGAAACAGCAGTACTAAAATCTCATCACTGCCGGATGATTAAAGATGTTGCTGTAACATTTCTGCTTCCAGATCTACTGCCAGAACCTGTGCCTCCTCGCCAAGCTTTTCTTGGACCACAAAACCCTTTACTACGATGTTGAGCCTTTTCTGTTTTATGTCATGACGGAGGCAGACAACACTGGCTGCCATCTCATAGGCTATTTCTCAAAGGTAGGATTTCCAGTCTGTTTCTTTGACCGGGGTTGCTTCCATACCAGTGAATAGATATTGGCGGGAATTGCCGTAAGTTTTCATATAACCACATAGTCTGTAGACTCCAGTGCCCATACATGATGGTGACTGCATCCAGGATGACTTAACCTTGTAGATTTACTGTATACATAAATTATGGATACGCCTGGGAAAACCCTTTAATGTTGACCTCAACACGGAGCTTATTTTAAAGGGAATTGCCCAGGTTTAAAAAAAAAGACTCCCATTCAAATGTGTGATATCCACCCATGTGAAATGCAGAGCGATCCCTGACAGACCCTTTAACAGTTGAGGTGTACAAAGCCACCTCAGCACTGGTCATAGTTGTACTGTTGCTGCTGTGGCATAGCTGCTTTTCTATTCTACCTTAGACCTAGCCAGTATAGGACTTGCACGTGTTTTACAGGGTACCCGTAAACTTTTTATTTTATTTTTTACATAAATGGCTGATGTGGATGCTAAAATCGAATTTGGTTTGCAGGAGAAGAATTCTTTCCTGAACTACAACGTGTCATGTATCCTGACTATGCCACAGTACATGAGACAGGGATATGGGAAGATGCTCATAGATTTCAGTAAGTGTCTGGGCTGTATGTATTCCTTCTGGCCTTTAACAGTTATTAGGGTACCTTGAACTAAATCTGTGTGCCTTCTTCCAGGTTACTTACTATCCAAGGTAGAGGAGAAGGTGGGCTCTCCAGAACGCCCGCTCTCTGACCTTGGCCTAATAAGCTACCGTAGTTACTGGAAGGAGGTCCTGTTACGATACCTAAACACCTTCCAGGGCAAGGAAATCTCTATAAAAGGTAGGAAATCTAAGGCTCTACTATTGTGTATCCTTTATAGACTTTCAGCAGGTTATTACTGAATTTTATAAGACGTTTCCAGTTATTGAGTCAAATTTGTAATTCTATTTTTTTTGTTTTTTTTGTTTTGTTAGAAATTAGCCAGGAAACTGCTGTGAATCCTGTTGATATTGTAAGCACCCTGCAGGCTTTACAGATGCTGAAATACTGGAAAGGAAAACATCTTGTACTGAAGAGACAGGTAATATAAAATCTGAAATATTTATTCCTACATCAGGCACATAAAATAGATCTGTGCGGCCATGTTCACACTCCAAAGGACATGTCGGAAAATTCCAACGTGTGTTTTCCGTGCTGTCCGTGGCAAAATTCCAAGGGTGACCCTTGGATTTGTGCCGCAGATTTGTAGTTTGTCATGCTGTGGATACAACTGCAGATCAGCCCCACCAAAATTTGCATTAAATTTAAAGGTGTTATCCAAGACCTGTAATGCCCCTCCATATGCCTGGGCCCCTCACAAAGGTTGTACTTTCCTCGCTTCGCGGCACCCGTTTCGCCTCTGATTCCAGCATGGCTGCCTTTACATCTCCCGGTCGTGCGGATGAAAACATCTGGCGTCAAGGGGGGCATCCAATAGCAGGCCACAATGGGAAGGAGTCTCCCTAGCGTCATGAAACGGGCGTAGAAATTGGTAAATGAGACTGGCCTGTCCCCTTCCCCGCCCACACCAAGCCAACCTTTTTTAGACCTGGCATGAGCAGGGAGAAGTCGCAGATTGCGGCGCAACTAGCTGTTGTGTTACAATCTGTGCCTGAAATACGCCTAATGTGGATTTCAGCTTAATAAATGACCCCCTTAGTATCTTGCATTAGGTCTTTGTATTTGAATGCAGTATCCCAACTCCTCAGTGCTCTGGACCTGGGGTGTAGTGAGCAACATCATGATGGAACGCACGCGTTGCTGCCAGTCGATTTAGTAAGACCTTTGCCTCCCTGCCGTAAGAGGTCATAAAAGCTGAGACTCTATCAGAACAATAGTAGATAGAATGCACCATGATGATAAAGTACCTGTGTTATGAAGGAATAATCTGGCATATATTTGGTTTCAGGGTTACTACATACTGTTACTAAGGTCCCTTTCACTATGTGCTGTCCTAGGTTGTGGCATCGTAAGCTTCCTGGGTCTTCCTCGATGTATTATATAATAAGTGGAAAAAATTAATTTCTTGATTACAGTGGAAGTGAACATTTCCAAAGCACTCGATATCTTCTATAATGTAGCATTTATTTTCCCCATACATAAAGTAACAAAATATAACATTTCAGCCTCAAAAAGCTTGGAAACTTTGACTTCTGTGGACTGATACTATGGTAATAGTTGACAGTGGGGAGTAGTGCTGGAGGTCTCACAGATTTTATAGAGTTAGTAGCGGTCACATCTAGAATTGACGTCTAAAAATTCATCCATTGATCAGAGTCACATTCGTAAACGTCTCCCCAGTTATTCAACATCCTGTTCCTGCCTAGCTAGGCAGATGGGCTATTTAGCAGTCTTGATAACCCCTGTGGGAGCTGTACAGGCAGACATGTTGGTTGTCAACCAGAAACTAATATAGCAAACACCCTTGACAATAGAGGGAGACTTCAGTTACATTAATGTAAACATTACACAGGGGTTATCTTTTTTTTTTTTCTTTCTATATATATATATATATATATATATATATATATATATATATATATATATATATATATATATATATATATATATATATATATATATATATATTGATGACCTATCCTCAGGATAGGTAATCAAGATATCAGATTGGCAGGGAGTCGGCCACCTGCCAATCAGCAGTTTAAAGGGAACGCAGCGCTTGTATGAGCACTGCCTTCTCTCTACTGTTTACCTGCTCACCGCCGCAGCAGTGAGCGGTGTAATTACAGCTGCTCGGTCCCCATTCACTTTAGAGGGATGATTCCTTCCTATTCAGGAGTTGTCCCATAGAAGTGAATGGGACAGCACGGTTGTAAGTACACTGCTCACCACTGCAATTGCGACGAGGGGCAGGTAAATGCTAAAGAGAAGGCAGCGCTTCTACATGCGCTACGTTCTTTTCAAACTTGATTGGCAGGAGTGCCAGGAGTCGGGCCCCTACAGATCTGATATTGATGACCTATCCTGAGGTCCTCAAAATAGAAAAAGCGGCCTACTTCTTTTAAAGAGATTCTGTCAGAGTGAAAAATCATTTTCAGGTGGTAAAATTAAAAACCTGCACAAACATTCATGTGTTCCAGGTTCCCGTCTCCGCCACTTCTGGTTGCTGCTGGACCAGAAGTGTGACATCCTGTCAACATGCATAGTATCCCTGAGGGGGCAGTCAAAGGCCTTAGGTATGGCATGTGACCAACGTCTCCTCAACACTGAGGCCATTGATTGCCCCTAGTAGTGATGTGTGTGTTGATGGGACCAGTCCGGCGGGGACCAAAAACTGCGGCTATTGGAGCTGGGCCTTGGAACAGGTGAATATTTGTTTTTGTTTTTTATATACATTCAAGAACATTAATGGGAAACCCTGTTAATGTTCTTAAATGTATCGGCTTGCTTCACAACTGTTGCTAAGGGTTCTGGCAGGATCCTCTGTCTCAGAAAAAAAACTTGATATTTTGTCCACCAGAATGCCGCTATCCATGCCAGAAACCCAACGACCCCATTATAGTCAATAGGGATGAGTCTGGAAGTTTGCCGCAGATGTGAACTTGGCTTTTTTTTTCCTTCAGGATTTGATTGACGAATGGGCAGCAAAAGAAGCCAAGAGAAGCAACAGCAATAAGACGATGGATCCGAGCTGCCTGAAATGGACACCCCCAAAGGAACATGAACCCTTTTAATATTCCAGACCCACGATCTGCAGTCTCCTCAGTCACCTATTGTGTTTCTTATATGGAATTACAACTGGTTTCTTCCGCCAAACTCTTCTTTCCATGGTAAACCGCACTCCACCCATGGGGTCACCTCCAGCCTTCCTCATCAGACCAGTATCCGCAGATTCAGCTTATGGAATGGTTGGGTGATCCAGTAATGGGATGTACAAGATTACTGAGAATTTTTATTCACTTCCACTAAAGATAAAAGAAAGTGTTCTCTTGATGCCACGTTTGAGCCACCAAGTGTCATTTTAATGTCTAGGGCTTCATGAATGTGGAAAAAGCTTTGACAGAGTGGTGAAATATGTATGGCTGCTTCCACGCTACGTTTTGCAGTGAGGTAACCGTCGGAAGAATTTCCTGACAGATGCCATTGTATAAGCATCGTTGACCATATACTTCTGTTATTTTTACTGGGGCATCGCTAAGGGGTAGCCCAGCAGGCCAGACTACCTTGAACTAAATCTGTGTGCCTTCTTCCAGGTTACTTACTATCCAAGGTAGAGGAGAAGGTGGGCTCTCCAGAACGCCCGCTCTCTGACCTTGGCCTAATAAGCTACCGTAGTTACTGGAAGGAGGTCCTGTTCACGATACCTAAACACCTTCCAGGGCAAGGAAATCTCTATAAAGGTAGGAAATCTAAGGCTCTACTATTGTGTATCCTTTATAGACTTTCAGCAGGTTATTACTGAATTTTATAAGACGTTTCCAGTTATTGAGTCAAATTTGTAATTCTATTTTTTTGTTTTTTTGTTTTGTTAGAAATTAGCCAGGAAACTGCTGTGAATCCTGTTGATATTGTAAGCACCCTGCAGGCTTTACAGATGCTGAAATACTGGAAAGGAAAACATCTTGTACTGAAGAGACAGGTAATATAAAATCTGAAATATTTATTCCTACATCAGGCACATAAAATAGATCTGTGCGGCCATGTTCACACTCCAAAGGACATGTCGGAAAATTCCAACGTGTGTTTTCCGTGCTGTCCGTGGCAAGAATTCAAGGGTGACCCTTGGATTTGTGCCGCAGATTTGTAGTTTGTCATGCTGTGGATACAACTGCAGATCAGCCCCACCAAAATTTGCATTAAATTTAAAGGTGTTATCCAAGACCTGTAATGCCCCTCCATATGCCTGGGCCCCTCACAAGGTTGTACTTTCCTCGCTTGCGGCACCCGTTTCGCCTCTGATTCCAGCATGGCTGCCTTTACATCTCCCGGTCGTGCGGATGAAAACATCTGGCGTCAAGGGGGCATCCAATAGCAGGCCACAATGGGAAGGAGTCTCCCTAGCGTCATGAAACGGGCGTAGAAATTGGTAAATGAGACTGGCCTGTCCCCTTCCCCACCCACACCAAGCCAACCTTTTTTAGACCTGGCATGAGCAGGGAGAAGTCGCAGATTGCGGCGCAACTAGCTGTTGTGTTACAATCTGTGCCTGAAATACGCCTAATGTGGATTTCAGCTTAATAAATGACCCCCTTAGTATCTTGCATTAGGTCTTTGTATTTGAATGCAGTATCCCAACTCCTCAGTGCTCTGGACCTGGGGTGTAGTGAGCAACATCATGATGGAACGCACGCGTTGCTGCCGGTCGATTTAGTAAGACCTTTGCCTCCCTGCCGTAAGAGGTCATAAAAAGCTGAGACTCTATCAGAACAATAGTAGATAGAATGCACCATGATGATAAAGTACCTGTGTTATGAAGGAATAATCTGGCATATATTTGGTTTCAGGGTTACTACATACTGTTACTAAGGTCCCTTTCACTATGTGCTGTCCTAGGTTGTGGCA
Organism: Bufotes viridis; assembly: GCA_033119425.1. Lineage (NCBI taxonomy): Eukaryota > Metazoa > Chordata > Amphibia > Anura > Bufonidae > Bufotes > Bufotes viridis. The sequence continues at coordinate 38,232 of JAKVIS010000761.1, read as the reverse complement.
TCGTAAGCTTCCTGGGTCTTCCTTGATGTATTATATAATAAGTGGAAAAAATTAATTTCTTGATTACAGTGGAAGTGAACATTTCCAAAGCACTCGATATCTTCTATAATGTAGCATTTATTTTCCCCATACATAAAGTAACAAAATATAACATTTCAGCCTCAAAAAGCTTGGAAACTTTGACTTCTGTGGACTGATACTATGGTAATAGTTGACAGTGGGGAGTAGTGCTGGAGGTCTCACAGATTTTATAGAGTTAGTAGCGGTCACATCTAGAATTGACGTCTAAAAATTCATCCATTGATCAGAGTCACATTCAGTAAGCGTCTCCCCAGTTATTCAACATCCTGTTCCTGCCTAGCTAGGCAGATGGGCTATTAGCAGTCTTGATAACCCCTGTGGGAGCTGTACAGGCAGACATGTTGGTTGTCAACCAGAAACTAATATAGCAAACACCCTTGACAATAGAGGGAGACTTCAGTTACATTAATGTAAACATTACACAGGGGTTATCTTTTTTTTTTTCTTTCTATATATATATATATATATATATATATATATATATATATATATATATATATATATATATATATATATATATATATATATATATATATATTGATGACCTATCCTCAGGATAGGTAATCAAGATATCAGATTGGCAGGGAGTCGGCCACCTGCCAATCAGCAGTTTAAAGGGAGCATAGCGCTTGTATGAGCACTGCCTTCTCTCTACTGTTTACCTGCTCACCGCCGCAGCAGTGAGCGGTGTAATTACAGCTGCTCGGTCCCCATTCACTTTAGAGGGATGATTCCTTCCTATTCAGGAGTTGTCCCATAGAAGTGAATGGGACAGCACGGTTGTAAGTACACTGCTCACCACTGCAATTGCGACGAGGGGCAGGTAAATGCTAAAGAGAAGGCAGCGCTTCTACATGCGCTACGTTCTTTCAAACTTGATTGGCAGGAGTGCCAGGAGTCGGGCCCTACAGATCTGATATTGATGACCTATCCTGAGGTCCTCAAAATAGAAAAAGCGGCCTACTTCTTTTAAAGAGATTCTGTCAGAGTGAAAAATCATTTTCAGGTGGTAAAATTAAAAACCTGCACAAACATTCATGTGTTCCAGGTTCCCGTCTCCGCCACTTCTGGTTGCTGCTGGACCAGAAGTGTGACATCCTGTCAACATGCATAGTATCCCTGAGGGGGCAGTCAAAGGCCTTAGGTATGGCATGTGACCAACGTCTCCTCAACACTGAGGCCATTGATTGCCCCTTAGTAGTGATGTGTGTGTTGATGGGACCAGTCCGGCGGGGACCAAAAACTGCGGCTATTGGAGCTGGGCCTTGGAACAGGTGAATATTTGTTTTTGTTTTTTTATATACATTCAAGAACATTAATGGGAAACCCTGTTAATGTTCTTAAATGTATCGGCTTGCTTCACAACTGTTGCTAAGGGTTCTGGCAGGATCCTCTGTCTCAGAAAAAAAAAAACTTGATATTTTGTCCACCAGAATGCCGCTATCCATGCCAGAAACCCAACGACCCCATTATAGTCAATAGGGATGAGTCTGGAAGTTTGCCGCAGATGTGAACTTGGCTTTTTTTTTTCCTTCAGGATTTGATTGACGAATGGGCAGCAAAAGAAGCCAAGAGAAGCAACAGCAATAAGACGATGGATCCGAGCTGCCTGAAATGGACACCCCCCAAAGGAACATGAACCCTTTTAATATTCCAGACCCACGATCTGCAGTCTCCTCAGTCACCTATTGTGTTTCTTATATGGAATTACAACTGGTTTCTTCCGCCAAACTCTTCTTTCCATGGTAAACCGCACTCCACCCATGGGGTCACCTCCAGCCTTCCTCATCAGACCAGTATCCGCAGATTCAGCTTATGGAATGGTTGGGTGATCCAGTAATGGGATGTACAAGATTACTGAGAATTTTTATTCACTTCCACTAAAGATAAAAGAAAGTGTTCTCTTGATGCCACGTTTGAGCCACCAAGTGTCATTTTAATGTCTAGGGCTTCATGAATGTGGAAAAAGCTTTGACAGAGTGGTGAAATATGTATGGCTGCTTCCACGCTACGTTTTGCAGTGAGGTAACCGTCGGAAGAATTTCCTGACAGATGCCATTGTATAAGCATCGTTGACCATATACTTCTGTTATTTTTACTGGGGGCATCGCTAAGGGGTAGCCCAGCAGGCCAGACTATTATATAGCAGGAGAAACTGGTATGCTGATGTATTCCAGCCCAACTGAGGCCAAAAAGACTGGGACTTTCCTGGTGCACAAGTGAATGGATACTGCAAAACAGGGTGTGAAAGTAGCCCGTGTCTTATGGATTCTAACTTTGCTGAAGTTTATACACACTGATCTAATGGCAGCTCTAGATATCTGTATAGTCTCAATGCTGGAATATCTGACCGGGTTGTGTGTGCCAAGCAGGATGCTCATCAATCTTTATCATTCTTAAAGGGGTTGTATTGCCATGGACATATCGCTAGGATATGCCCCCATGGTCTTATAGGTTCGGGTTCCACCGCTGGGACCCGCACCTATATCGAGAACGGAGCCCTGCAAGTAAAGGAGGGCATACTGTGCATGCGCAGCCGCCCTCCATTTTATTTTCAATGGGGCCAGCGAAAATAGCAGAGCGCTGGCTCTGCAATTTCCGTCAGCCCCATAGAAAATGAATGGGAGTGGGGGCCGTGTACTTTTTTATTTTTCCCCCCTTAATTAATACCCTCCTCCTGTTTGTAGCATCGCTAAGGGTTAGGTTAGTACAGCGAAAGTGTTTTATTCTGTATAAAAGGGCTCCATTGCCAGCGCTGCAAGAACAGTCTGAAAACCGGACTAATCCATTTTCTGCTGTGCGCTATGAGACGCACGTCGTGTGATCCTGCAGCACCAGAATAAAAAGCTGGTAAGGGCTCTCGCCGTACTACACTTAGCAATGTTACAAACTGTGGGCCAAAGAAAAAAATGCAGGATGATTCTTTAAGTTGGTTGTCCTATAAGGTCCACCATGTGGTCGTGTCAAGCAATTCTCCTCTCTCCCCTCTTGCTAATAGAAATACAGGTTTTTATTAGGACGTGTGGAAAGGGGTTGTCCAAATGGCTTAAACGCAGTTAAGGGATATTGTAAGAGATTCCAGAATGTGCAGAGTTAACTCCAGGTCCCCATCTTGCACAATGTTTTTAAGGAAACTGTTCAAGAAATAAGAAAATGGGTTGAAACCTCTCCAGAAGACCACACACTTGACCAGACCAGGTTTCCCGTGACGCATTACACATTCTGGCCATCTTCTTTGAGAAGGCCACCCCCTAGAAGAACACTTTTCATTGCAATTCTGGGTAGTAGTCTCAAAGCAGATTCTCTAAAGCTGCCATGTGTGAACAGAAACTTATCATTCCCCTTTCTGCAAGACCCTGGGCAGCGACCAAACTGGAATGCAAGTGCCCCAACAATACAGGTAAAATGTGCTTTTATGGGGCGAGGTATGAGCCGTCAGTTTTCCTGATGCAGAGCTTTAAATCCCATGAAGTAGATGGTGAGAACAAAGAGAGTCTCTATCTGGACGACCCAGCACTTCTGTACATGAACTGCCCATTAAAGTCACTGAGACCTGTAATCCCTCATTTTACCTGTGGTGGTGCTGCAGGGAATTGAACGGTTGCTACCAGGTTCCCCCCACAGATTACAGCCGCCTGTTGAGGGTACCAACAAGTGGAGAACTTCTAAGCAGCTTGTCGTTGCAGCCTTCTAAGAAAAAACACTGTCCAAAGGAGTAGAAGCCCCTCATACAAGGCTAGGCCAGGCCTCAGAACCTCCGCCACTCCAGCTTTTCTGCAACTACAACTCCCAGCTGGCCCTTGCTTGGCTGTTCTTATAACCCCCATAGAAGTAAACGGTACATTCTGGAAGTTGTAGTTTCAGAACGGCTGGAGAGCCGGAGGTTGCTGATCCCTGTCCTAGGTGGTCACATCTAATATATGTGCTTCTGTGGGGTTAAGGGGTTCTCTCGAGGAAAACTGTGCTGCTTCCCTGGCTGATGAATCGTGAGAATCTCTACCTATGGCGCTGTGTGAATGAGGCTGTAAGTGGCAGCTCATGTATGAAAGTCGATGAAGGAGATATACATCTCTGTAACAGGGTTTTTACTTGTCAAAAAATATAGAGTATATTGATGCAAAGATATTTTTAAGATTTGAGCCTTCAATTGTACATTGTCAGTCTGCTTCTATTTTAAGGGGGTTGTCTAAGATTAAAGCATAAGTCTTTTATTTGCCAGAAACGGTGCCACTCTTGCCTGTAGGTTGTGTCTGGCATTGCAGCTCGTCTTCATGACTGTCAGGCGAGTTCCCGTTCTGACCTCTGCTCCTCTGACAGGATAGCACAACATTATAATAATTTTTAATGCTGTCTCCCTGCCAGACCTTGAATCTACTGAATTGTTCTGATGTGATGCCATCAGTGACATTTATTATAATGCCGTTCAGTCCTTATAATAAATGCAGTGGTCAAAACTGGAAATTGCGCTTGTACACGCAGCTTGTTTCTCACATTGAACTCACTCGTCTGAGGGTACTTTCACACTAGCGTTTTGGATTCCGTTTGTGAGAGCCCTGAAACGGATCTCACAAACGATCCAAAACGGATCAGTTCAGCCCCAATGCATTCTGAATGGATAAGGATCCTTTCAGAATGCATCAGTTTGGCTCCGTTCCGCTTCTATTCTGTTTTGGAGGCGGACACCAAAACGCAGCTTGCTGTATTTTGGTGTCCGTCTGAAGAGGCGGAGCCGAACGGATCCGTTTTGAATTACAATGTAGGTCAATGGGGACGGATCCGTTTTCAATGACACAATATGGTGCATTTGAAAACGGATCCATTTCCCATTGACTTTCAATGTAATTTAAAGCTGATCCATTTTGGACTTTGTCATTTTTCTTTTAACTAATGCAAATGGATCCGTTCTGAACGGATACAAACGTTTGCATTATAGGTGCGGATCCGTCTGTGCAAATAAACAGACGGTTTTGCACCAACGCAAGTGTGAAAGTACCCTGAGTCTGGCCTAAGTTAGGCTGCGCACCAGTACGAGACCCAGCCAGTGGATGAGAGCGGCACGGTTTCTGGCTAGTCCAGAAGCCGTAGCCTTGTGCTCCATATCTACATCATCATCCATCATTCCCCCTATTGTCAGTTCCTCTTCTCCCAACCTTTTTGATAACTGGGCACCATGTTGTTTCTGTCAGTATCCTAGGCAGGTCTCTGTGTACTGGTGACCACTGCTGTTACGTCCATGGCTTTAATAGCATTCGGGCCATATGTTATATATTCCTACAAGATCCTATGGGACGATCATATGCCAGAAGAACAGCCATGCTAACAGTAGCTGTCATGTACTGACAGTGGTCACTAGTACAGGAAATCCTTGATGAAACCGCACAGCAGGGGGGGTATTACTTTTATAGGAAATGGAGTTCTGACTAAGGAGCAGGAGGCCAGGCCTTGCACATTGGTGCTACATGCATTTTTTCTTAGTCCAGCTTAAGAAATGAGGGGTCTACTTTTTTGTTTTCTGAAATTGCACCGCTCCTGCTTAAAGGCTGCGTCTGGGTTTGCACTTCAAGTGAAGATGAGCTGCAATACCCAACAGGGCCCATGTACTAGAGTGGTTCTTTTATTTATTTTTTTTTAAATCCCTGACAGCCAGTGTGTAACCCCAGACTAAGCCCCTTGCGCGCTCTGAGCTTTGTTTTCCTGGGGACACTTATTTTCTTCCCACGTGTTGGTGCAGAGTCCCTATTGGTAAGGTACAGATACAGGTAAGGGGTGCTTTATGATCAGTGAATGCTCCATCTAATAAGACTTCACCCTTTGCATTGTCAAAATCCACACCTCAGGTCAGTTTACATGTGGAAAATTTCTGCACCGTGTAGACCAGGCATGCTCAACCTGCGGCACTCAAGTTGGATCATTCCCGGACAGCCTACAGCAGGGCATGGTGGGAGTTCTAGTTTTACAACCGCTGGAGAGCCGCAGGTTGATCATCCCTGGTGTAGACGATCTACTTAGCTGGTACTGTATTACACTGCAGATTTTACAGCAGAAAAAAATCTGTGCGGAATATAAACCGCATGTACATGCCCTAAGGCTGCATCCATGTGGCCTCTGTGACATGCAGGCTATGTTACGACCATGGCTTAGAGCTCATTCAGACGACCATATTTGTTTTGCCGATCCGCAATACACTGATACCGGCCATGTGCATTCTACATTTTACAGAATGGCCAGCCCCATGATAGAAATTCCTATTCTTGTTCGCCAAAACGGAACAGAAGTACAGATGCAGACAGCGCACGGGTGTGTTATCTGCATCTTTTGCGGCCCCGTTGAAATGAATGGGTCCGTATCTGCGGTCCTCTGAATGAGCCCTTATGTGAGCGAAACTTACTGCATTATAGCGGTCTGCTGTCCCATAAACACTGAGTACAGCACAGTACACCCGTGGTCAGGTTGGAACTCACAGCATCATAAATCACTGATCAGTGAGTTCGGCCCACGTGAGATGCGGCCTCTTCAGATAAGGTGGCCGTGGGGATGCAGCCTAACTCTAAGTTCACACTTGCGCGTTTTACAGCGCGTTCGAACGCGCTGTAAAACGCTCAACACATGCAAACCAATGCTTTCCTATGGGACTGGTTCACGCGCTGTAAAACGCCCTACGCATAAACAAGTACTTTTTTGGGGGCGTTTGTCGCGCATATTGTGATTGACACCACAGTAGTCAATCACAAGAACGCGCGTATGATGCGCGTTTCCTATTTGCAAAAACGCGCTGTAATAAAACACGCGTTTCAAGAATGCTCAGGTCTGAACCCAGGGTAAACCTGTTATAAGTAGTCTGCCGGTCTTTGTAGCTGGCCATTCACATCTGTCAGTCTTGCCGTCAATCCGTATGGGATTACCTCACTGCTCCGCAGTGTCTCTTGTTGGGGAAAGCTAGGATTGAGTGTTGGATTTTAGCGTTTGTTTTTCAGTGTGATAAGCGGTGCCAGAGAAGTCTATAAGCTTATCTCTTACGTGTTCCCATCCTACAAAACACTACCAGACCGCATCATATACGCTAAATGTTGTATTTTATTAAACCTATTGAAACAATCATAAAAACAGGGGCAGGGAAAAGGCGACATCACAGAGGGAGGCACAATGGTATTAATACATACTGCTCCAACAAAAAAATATATATAAAAAATGCAAGTGCTTTAGGAAACAATCCCCAAAATGTCATAGTAGTCAGTTACCCATAATGTGCCGCCTCCAAGATGGCGCATTATGGGTAAATGACTCTACTTTGAAATTTTTGGGATTGTTTCCAATATGTTTAATAAAATACAATATTTGCATCATGCGGTCTGGTAGTGTTTTGTAGGCTTTTGTGTTTGATTTTGGACCTTAGGCCTGTGTACAATGGATTACATATGATAGTTACTCTTTTGCCTTTGTTTTTTGGTATAGACATTCCCGTCCTAGTAGAGTGTGGCTATAGTAATTTTACTAGGATGTCCGTCACGGGCGTCTTGTAGAATTCCAACAGATGAAAATCTCTGCACAGCACCACCAAATATATATTTTTTTAAAGTTTTTTTTTTTTTTTTTTGGGGTTTCTTGAGAATTTTTAGGCGTCTCTTGATTTATTTGCCTTTTTACCTGCAGTACCTGTTTGAGAAGCCACCCCTTTGATAGACCTCAATGCAACAGCGCCCACAATTGAGCTGTCACTCCATTTTATTTGTAACCGTAACCTGGTTCCCCCAACACGACCTCTTCTTCAGTCAGTGGCACAGCTTGCTGTACTGGAGTGGTTCACATACTTGTGAGCATGGTGCCATATCCGCATTTGAGTCCACTTTATCTAGTGATTGCTTAACTTCACAAGTCACAAAAGGAGTTACATAGGATTGGAAATGCATGGCTGCTTTCTGCCGAAAGCAGTGCTACGCCTGGCCACAGGTAGCGTGTGGTACTGCAGGAACTCCATTCACTTCACAGGAGCAGAGCTGCAATACCAGACATGAGGCACCGTTTCTGGAAGAAGGAGCCATGTTTTTTTTTTTTACTAGTCCTGGACAACTCTCTAAAGGGAATTAGAAAAGTTAGCCCCCCCCCCTCCACAAACAGTGCCACTCTTGACCATAGGCCGTGCCTGGTATTGCAAATCGCCCTATTTCACTTAAATGTTGCAGGTTTTAACCCATGGATAAAGAGCGGTGCTGATCTTGTACAACCCTTTTGTTGGTATTGGGACCCTAATGCTACTTAATTACGCCACTCTTAGTGTGGAGGTGTCCTGATGCCCTCAAAATAACCATTGGATGAATGGCCAATACTAATGCCGTCTCTGTGTGTCCATTGCCATGACTCCATACTGCGTCTGATCCGATTTACTGTAGCCTGTTGGGAAGGACTCCATACAGTGAATACGTGACCAGGAGACTGCAGTCCTGCCCCCACCATCGGCCAGGACCCCTTCCATAATGAAGCCTCCGGATGTGCAGCCTTGCTGATTACTTGCACTGGATACATAGACATTATTTATGTTCTCTGCTGTAGGCTGTTTTGTGAATTCTCTGTTAATATGATAGCAGTATATCGCCTACTCAATAAAGCATGCACTCTTCTTGCTTATGGTCTCCTGCGTCAGTCTTTATTTTAAAATGTTGATATGCCCCAGGTTTTCATTGGTGGAGGACCCAGTGCTGATACCCCCACCGATTTGCTAAAAAGAGGAAACAGAAGCTCTCTCCTCGATGGATACATAGACTTCCTATTGAGCCCATCTTCAGTAGAGAGCGGTCTAGCGATCAGCGCTCAGATCTTTACCTTTCAAAACCTTTGATATGTGGCTATGACATATCAAGTTTTTTGTTTTTTTTAAGTACTGGAACACTTTGAGATTTTGATGTTGTTGGTCTATACTCGGGGTAGGTCTCAGTGAGAGTCCAACTCCCAGCGTCCTTGCTGATCAGCTGTTTGAAGAGGCCATAGCACTCCAGTGAGGCCAGTGCCGTCATGTTCGGTCCAATTCAAGTGAATGGGCTGGGATGAGATGCCAAGTCCTGCCAGTATCCATTGGATGGCGCTGTGCTTGGTAAGCTGTGAGGAGGCTATGGCGCTCACCCCTCCTCAAACAGCTGATTGGCAGGGGTGCCGGGTGTCGGACTCCTGCCAATCTGATATTAAACCCTCAGAAAAACTCCTTTAGACCAATTCAAGCAAGCATTTTCAGTGTGAGAAATCTGCTCTGTGTGTCCTATGACTTGGACATTGATTTATAATGCTGTGTGTTCCTGCCTGAACTAAATTCTAATTGGGGGGGTCTTGGCTTTTTATCCTGTTCCTTCTATTAAGGCAGGCATCCTCACACTGGCCCTCCAAGCTGTTGTAAAACTACAACTCCCACAATGCCCTGCTGTAGGCTGTTCGGGCATGCTGGGAGTTATAGTTTTGCAACAGCTGGAGGGCCGCAGTTTGAGGATGCCTGTATTAAGGGCTCATGCACACGGCCATAGCATATTTTGCGGCCCCATTGAGATGAATCGGGCTACATCTGATCTGCAAATAATTCTGATCAGATGACGACCAGAACCACAGTCATGTGGATGGTTCCTAAAGGGAGTCAATAACGGAATAAATCTAATTTTAGAAAACATGGCCCACCCAGTTATGTGGGCACTGTGTGAGAGCTGCAGGGGCCACGTACATCCACCTATAGATGGGGATATATATGACATAGTAAGAATGTGTTGGGCATTCTGTGAAGTGGTACTAATAAGAAAGCAACTGCATTTTGAAGATAGAGGTCAGTATGGTCAATATGACGCATTGCCACTAGATGGCAGTAAACCTCTACTTGGCTTTTGGGTGAGGATTTCATACTTGCATGATTGAAAACTTGTCTTGCTATACACCCTGTCCTCTTTCCAATGCCGGATGTGCCACGGCCTGTTTGCAGGTTTAACTCATCCGAACTCACAGCATTATGAATCTCTATCACAGGGATGGCCAACATGCGGCTTGCAAGCTGTTGCAGAATTACAACTCCCAGCGTGCCCAGACTTCCTACAGCAGGACATAGTGGGAATTGTAGTTTTACAACAGCTGGAGAACCGCACGTTGGCCATCCCTGCTCTATCAGGATAGGAGTTCAATGCCAGATTTATCGGGGCATTTTGTGACAAGATCTAGGCACCAACACATTGTCATGGTCACAGATTACATTATACTGTGATAAAATAGGCCTACGTATCATAGGGGGCAGGTCATTGGTATGGAGAAGGGGCTTAGGCTACTTTCACACTTGCGGCAGAGTGATCCGGCAATCTGCATGCAAACTGAAAGCATTTGAAGACAGATCTGTCTTACAAATCTATTGCAAGAATGGATCCGTCTCTTCACTTGTCATGCGGAGAGACGGATCCGTTTTATATATATATATTTTTTTCAAACTTTTACCGGTCTGCGCATTGCGGTATTTTGAATACATTCCAACAAAAAAAAATGCCGGATCCGGAATTTTGGACGGAGATGATACCGCAGCGTGCTGTGGTATTATCTCCGTCCTGAAATGTCAAAAAGACTGAACGGATGACATCCTGATGCATCCTGAACTGATTTCTCTCTGTTCAGAATGCATGGGGATGTGACTGAAGCCTTTTTTTCCGGCATACAGCCCTGACGACGGAACTCTATGCCGGAAAAGAATAACGCTAGTATAACCCTAAGTTCACACCTGAGCGTTTTACAGCGCGTTCAAACGCGCTGTAAAACGCTCAACACATGAAAACCAATGCTTTCCTATGGCCCTGGTTCTCACTTGAGCGTTTTACAGCGCGTTTGAACGCGCTGTAAAACGCCTGACGCATAAACAAGTACTTGAGCTTTTTTTGGGGCGTTTGTCACGCGTTTTGTGATTGACACCACAGTAGTCAATCACAAGAACGCTCAGGTCTGAACCCAGGGTTAAAGTACCCTTAGCCCTGTTTTGTCTGGCTGGTGAGAACCTGTGCAGGACTGCCTCTCCAGAGGAACTATGTTGATAGCAAACACCGATTTTTGTCCTAGTAGGTAAAACCCTACACCATAAATGGGGGGCCCATTTTGCTTGTGTTTTGGGGTCCCCTCTCTGTTATGTAAGTGTTTGATGACATTAATGCTCCACTACCCACCAAGCCCTGTTGTCTTCCTGTCTATCAGAGATTTGGTATGCTGTCAGTGCCGGGTGATCGGGCATCGATACAGAAAAATGTCAAGGTCCCTATTGAGGTGAGCATGACCACCTCATTAGGGTCCTCATTAAAAAGTTGGGCTTTGACTCACAGTAAGCTACTTCCACAAGGTGGCGCTAGCTGGTTCCTTCTCCTTGTGAGATATGTCTTTGCATATTATTTTCCCAGGCCTTGCCTATAAGTCTCCATACACAGCTGGTCTCTTCGAGGAGACCTAGCACCCTGCCTGAGGTGGCCATGAAGAAGAACGGTGAATGAAGGAAGTCCTAAGTGTGTGTATTGCTAATAACATATCTAAAAATGTAGGTCTTGGTGGCATACTCCATGCTCTGGTACCATAGCTGGGTTATTCCTTAAAGATTCTGGTTCTACTGTGGGATTGTACAGGGGGCACCAGTGGCCCTGATCATCAGGACCCTTGGAACTTGCAATTCCAATCCCACACAGTGCCTAGGATGCAGTTTAATTGACTAGCTTGAGCATCATCAAGTGACCGCTATACGGTAAATCATAAATTGGGGGGGTGGTCAATAAAAGACCCTGCACAGGGCAGCATTAGCCAATTTAGAACAGCCATGGTTCTAATTATACTGGTTCCACGAGCTGGAGAAGAAGTTTCCCCTCTATCGGGTGAAACATCAGACATCTCCATAAAATGTATAGAAACCGTCTGTACCAAGTTTGTTTTATGACTGATAATGTGGTTTGCAAGAGTTTTGGTGGGGGGGGGGGGGGGTCTTGAAGGAATTAAGTTTTAGGAACGGTTAAATACTTCTTTCTAGTTGTGTGTAAGATGTTTCCCCATCTTTGTTATCTCTGGATGGATCAGGATGGAACTTTTTGGTGCTGTGTGATCCAAAGCTCTGGAGATGATGCTCAAGAGACACCAGTTACTGGCAATGGCATCGTAAACAGCAGCTGGCAGTACCAGTGGGGCATGATGAATCCCTAGAGTCCATCTGTGCTTCATTGCGCAGTGGTCTACAACCTATTACACAGAATTTGAAGAACATGGCTGCTTTTTGTGAAGACCGCACCATAATATCTCCACGGGCTGTGCCTGGAGTTGCAGCTCACTTCCGTTGCAGTGAATGGGATTGGACTGCAATACCACACGCATCCTGTGAAGAGGTGTGTCACTATTTTTGGAGGAAAGCAGTCTTTTTTTTTTAATATAAATACTGTGTAGAGCAGGGATCAGCAACCTTCGGCACTCCAGCTGCTATGAAACTACAACTACTAGCATGAAAACTTACTCGGCTCTTTTTGTAATGCCCACAGAAGTGAAAGGAGGATTCTGGGAATTGTAGTTTCGGAACATCTGGAGTGCCGGAAGCTGCTAATCCCTGGTGTAGAACGTTAGGTCCATGAACTTCTAAAGACATGCAAACACATGGCAGCCCCTACAGCTGCAGTAGCGAGGCTTCGGCTTAGCTTGGCCTCATTGATCTCTTAGGGTGCTACTGCTCACACACATTTAGGTTTTTGATGCCAAAACCAGGAGTGGACTGAAAAAAGTGGAGAAGTTGTATCTGTCCTTAATATTTCCCTCCTCTTATGATCCACACCTGATATTGGCATCAAAAAGCCTGAACGTGTGGCAGCACCCTTTGGGTCACTTGATCCTGGACAGGGCTTCCAGTGAGATATGGTGGACCAACTTTAGGGTACACTATTCGTCTCTCCAACAAAACCAGTAAAATAGATGAGTGATTAAGCGTTAGTGCTTCCTGGCCCTGGATGAAAATAAGGGGGCAAACTTACTTTTGTTATACCCTCTCTCTCTCTCTCTATATATATATATATATATATATACACACACCCTTTGCCCTGCTGACCTACTTGGGTGCATGTAATTATGCCTGCTTTGACCAACCAAATGGTATACAATAGAACTGCGTTAAAGGGTTGTCCCACAGAAAATATTCTACATTTTTCAAACCAGCACTTGGATCAGAATACTTTTGTAGTTGCATGTAACAAAAAATGTTGTATAGCTGCTGAGTTATTCATTGAAATCTATCTGTATAGCGCCACCTGCTGTTTGCTCTTTTTCTAATTTCTATGTCCTGCTTCACCGAGATGGAGGCACATGCTCAGTTCCATCCTTCAACTGCCACCAGCTGCAGCAGAAAGGACACACCCCTAAGAAGACACCCCCCCCCGAGCTGCCAGCTTGAAAAAAAATCTAGCAAAACAATTGGAGCATGGATCCATGTGAGGTACAGGGATGGTTCTTAGTTTGTTAGAAAGAGATTGCCATGTCTGATTTTCAGTTTTTACATTAGTTCTGGGATAACCCCTTTAAGTATGGCCTTTTTACCCCACAGGAACCAGCTATATTTAAAGCGAACCTGTCACCTGGAATTCACTTTATAAACTATTAAAAGTACCTTATAGTTCATCACAAGTGGGTTGTGATACTGTTTTTTCTGCTTTTCTGCGATCATTATTCATGAAAAAATCGTCTTGTAAAATCCTCTCTTTCAGCTTCCCAAGTCACGATAGAAGTCAGGGGGGCAGCGCCTCCTTGACTCCAGGCTGTGCCTCCCCTGCCCTAACCCCGCCTCTCTGCAGTATAATTGATACTCGGCTCAGTCGCCGGGACTGCGCTTGTACAGGCGGCGTATGCGTGGACGCATGGAGCGTGAAGATGGGGGCGCGCGCGAGGAGACGGACGCCGGCCGGCATCGATGGGGAGCATGCGCTAATCAGTTACAGAGTCGCGCTTGTGTACGCGCGATAGCCGGGATCGCGCTGCTGCTGAGGCCGACGGCGCATGCGCCGCCTGTACAAGCGCGGTCCCGGCGACTGAGCCGAGTGTCAATTATATTGCAGAGAGGTGGGGTTAGGGCAGGGGAGGCACAGCCTGGAGTCAAGGAGGCGCTGCCCCTGACTTCTATCGTGACTTGGGAAGCTGAAAGAGAGGATTTTACAAGACGATTTTTTCATGAATAAAGATCACAGAAAAGCAGAAAAAACAGTATCACAACCCACTTGTGATGAACTATAAGGTACTTTTAATAGTTTATAAAGTGAATTCTAGGTGACAGGTTCGCTTTAACATGGCCACGTTCATATACGTAACAGTCGATGACTACTTTTATCCCACAACGTTCTAGATGATCCAGTGCTGTGTGGGTTAATTTTATATACTAAATAAATTTAGATTGTGTATCTGCTTTAAACTTTAAGGAAAAAACCAAACCCTCTAATTATTGGTATTTTTAGGTATCTGAAGCCTGGCCAGAGTTTGAGGTTGAGCCGTGGATGTGAGTGGGTGAGAGGAAGCTGCAGAGCACAGAGCTGGCTCCAGGGACAAGTGTGTGTGAGGGGAAGACGGGGTGGGAGTACACAGAAGAGGAATGATGCTATGACTCTATGTACAGTGTGGATAGATAGAGGTGGCACCACCAATCAGTAACCAAGGAAAGGAGTGCCAGCCGTTTACACGTAACCAACCATCAAAGCATAAGGCTACATGCACACGTTTTTCTCGGCTTCCGTTTCAGTTTTTTTTGCGGATAGGATAGGAACCTATTCATTTCAATGGTCAGCAAAAAAATGCTGACAGTTCATCCGTTTGTGTTCCGCGTTCATTGTCTGTTTCCTTGCCTAAGGCTACATGCACACGACTGCAAATCGGGATCCGCAAAAAAAAAAAAGATGGTCCATCAGTTTTTTTGGGAGGATTCCTTTGTTTTCACAGATCCCTTGTAATAAATGCCTATCCTCGTCCGCAAATGAGAAAAAAGTAGGACATGCAGTACTTTTCTGCTGAAGGGAAACACGAACAACGGACGAGGAACACAAACGAATGAACTGTCAGCATTTTTTTGCTGAGCCATTGAAATGAATGGGTTCCTGTCCTATCCGCAAAAAAAACTGATACGGAAGCCGAGAAAAACAACTGTCGTGTGCATGTAGCCTAAGGCCCCATTCACACGTCCGCAATTCTGTTCCGTATTTTGTGGAACGGAATTGCGGACCCATTAATTTCAATGGGGACAGACGATGTCACGGCCGGGTCCACAATTGCGGATCCGCAATCGTGTTCCTGAAAAAAAAATAGAACATGTCCTATTCTTGTCCGCAATTACGCACAAGAAAAGGCATTTTCTATATAGTGCCGGCGATGTGTGGTCCGCAGCATCGCCCATATCATTGTTTTGCGGATCCGTGGATCCACAAAACACACACGGACATGTGAATGGACCCTAAATGAAAAGAAAAAGACCACGGCACTTCCAACTGGTGACAAAAGTATGTAGTCCTTTTATTCACCCGTGCGACGTTTCAGTCCGCTTACTGGGACCGTTCTCAAGCAAATAAATACGGAATCATGGTGCAGATATAAAGGGCATCAAAACATTTGCTTAATCATCAATCAGCAATTGTATCAAATATCATATCTCATCATGTATAAAACACATTATAGAGGTGAATTTCATATTCTCATAAGGCCTCTTGCACACAAACTTTTTTTTTCCGCTCTTTGCGTTCCATATACGGACCATATACGGAACCATTCATTTCAATGGATCCGCAAAAAAACGGAAGGTACGACGTATGCCTTCCGTTTCCGTATTTCCGTTCCGTTCAAAGATAGAACATGTCCTATTATTGTCCGCATAACGGACAAGGATAGTACTGTTCTATCAGGGGCCAGCTGTAACGTTCCGCAAAAAACAGAATGCACACGGACATCATCCGTATTTTTTGCTGATCCAAAATATTGAAAAAGCCATGCGGTCGTGTTCAAGAGGAAGTATAAAGTGCTATGTGCTGTTGATATAATACATATCCCAGCGTGCATTAATAACAAAGCACATTATAATCCCTTCATTAATATTCAGTGTAATTATTCTCCTAGTGTAAGGGGTGGTGGCCTAACCAACATGGCTACTCGGCGTGTGCGGAGACGCACTGCACATGTCACATGATCGGCTTGAAACAAGTATTTTAAATTAAACAAACAAACCAAAGAAAAAGTAACACTATAGAAGTAGTAGTATCATAGAGGTATAGATCGCAAGTCCATTAATG
Organism: Bufotes viridis; assembly: GCA_033119425.1. Lineage (NCBI taxonomy): Eukaryota > Metazoa > Chordata > Amphibia > Anura > Bufonidae > Bufotes > Bufotes viridis. Next base: position 21,883 of record JAKVIS010000761.1, on the reverse strand, counting down.
CAGCTCTCACCTCAGCCTATCCTCCTGTGAACACGGACAAGGGCTCTGGACACAGCTGCTCCCAACAATGAGGAAAATGAAGTCCAGCTCACCAGCAGAATTTCTTTTTTCTTGCTTGCTTTATTAGTAATGCGATAAAAACTTTTCCATGTACAGGATGATAACTTACAGTCTACGCGTTTCGGACCTTACACGTACGGTCCTTACTCATGACGAGAAAATCTGGAAAACAGGCTGTTCTTCCCGATTGGGTTCAGGTAGGTGCGGGTGAATGCAGCGCCTCCCTGCCCAAAAGTGTTTTAGCCTCCCCTGAAGAACGGCCTGTTTTCCAGATGAATGCACGCTGGGTTATGTATTATATAAATAGCACTTATGAGAATATTAAATTCACGTCTATAATGTGTTTTATACATGATGAGATATGATATTTGATACAATTGCCAATTGCTGATTAAGCAAATGTTTTGATGCCATTTATATCTGCACCATGATTCTGTATTCATTTGCTTGAGAACGGTCCCAGTAAGCGGACTGAAACGTCGCACGGGCGAATAAAAGGACTACATATTTTTTCACCAGTTGGAAGTGCCGCCGTCTTTTTCTTTTCATTAGATAGATATAAAAAAATAACTTTTTACAAAAATCTGATTAATATGACAGTGAACGATAGAGAAAGCCGGCAAACATCAAAGTGCGGCCTCCTGTCGTTGATGGCCCAAGGGAAACTATGTCTGGCTTTTTTTATGTCCATATTGTCTAATAGTGCCTATTAGAAAGAAGTCACTGAGAAAAGACCATCCCTTTTATGCCAGTTCAGCCTTGCGATAAGTAATCTGGGACAGACTGGTTACTAGGGAATTTCTGCCTGACAACCTATTAGGCAGGATAACTCATAGTAACTAGTCTGTTAGGCAGGACTCTAAGCTAGATTGTTGCTGTATTGATAACATACAACAGCTCCTTGGCGGTAGTCATGGCATAGCTGTCCACATCACAGCCTGCACTATTAATCAGATTTCTCATACACTTCCATTACTAGGTTTATCATAAGGATGCCATTTTATCTCTCTATCAGTTCCTGTGTCTAGTTAGATCTTCACATACCATCCAGGCCGGCTCCCAGCATGACCGCCCCTGTGCCTTCAGGCAAAACATCTCCAGTGCCCCCCATCTCCCCAACTCATAAAATGTCTTCATCTACTGGAATCATCTGTATGAGTCCTGCAGACCAAGCAAGCAAGAGTATTTAGGAGGACGCCTTTCTGTCTGTGCAAGAGATAGCCGGCCCGTCCTCTCGCTGTTAACTACAGTAGTAGAAACATACTGAGCACAGATGGTTTTGGTTAAAGGAAAAGCTGGGTGGAAGGAAGAATTTTCTGCAGAGGAAAAGCTTTTATCCTACATAGTGGGAGCCGTGCCTTGGGGTGACAGTAAAACTGCAAATAACCCTAAACTCAACCACCATAAAACCGCAAGACTGTGCAAGCACCACTTGAAACATAGGATGAGTAGCAAAGAGGCGGACAGATAAATGAACTATTCCACATAGAGAGCAAAGAATTATAGCCTGGGCTGGCTGCCGGAGCCTGTCCTAACAGTGGGATGGGACTCTGGTGTATGGAAGGAGGGGATCAATTTGTCTTTCATGACTGAATCTAGATTACTACTTCTATATCAATCCTCTTAGCTTTCTATAGAAGATGTAGTGGAGCTGAATTTGTCATTTCACTATTAAGAGCTGCTTTGTTTTATCTCTCAGTTACCTAAAGGGGTATTCTGACCAAAGGGTATCCCATGATTCAGGTAACAAATGAAAATGATACACAATCTCATACTTAACAATTTCTTTCTAGAAAAGCCATACGGCCACGGGCACACAACTTTCGTGTGCAAGAGGCCTAAGGGTGGGTTCACATCACATTTTATGCCTCCATTTGAGGTATACTCAAAATAAACGCAGTACACCACCTTCTTGTATCCTGCACAGTCCGGTAAATAAAAACCTAAAAATGTATTGTTTTTTTTACAATGGAAGTCTATAGTGAACAGATGCCACTGTATGGCATCGGCATTAAAAGGATGGGAAAAAAGTGATGTAAACACACCCTAAGGGTGCATTCACACGACCATATAAATCAGGGGTGCACAACCTGCGGCCCTCCATACCATTCTGGTAAAAGACATGTATATCTATGTCTTATGGCTTCTTACATGTATCTTTCATGTATTCTCCTATTAGATGGGAGTCCTAGAACTGTAACTAGACATTTATAGTATATATTGTATGTTCAATATTCCATAAAATAGTATTTCAGTTGGTAATACCCCTTTAAGTTTTATTAACGGCCCTTGGAATTGGTTCAGGCTGACGATGTGGCCCCCAACCGGAAAAGGTTGTGCACCCCTGGTATAAATGAATCCGCAGCCATTCCCCAATTTTGCAGAACGGGTCCAGACCCATTCATTTCAGTGGGACTGCAAAAGATGCAGAGAGCACACCGTGTGCTGTCCGCATCTGTTGCTTCGTTCTGTGGCCCCGCAAAAATATAGAGCAAGAATAGGCATTCTCTATATGGCGCTGGCTGCAAAATGCGGAACACACACGGCCGGTATCCGTGTCGTGTGAGTGCATCCTAGCGCTCACAGTTTCTAACAGTAGATAAGACTGGTTGCAGTTGGATGGAAGAATGGAACCGACCAACTGTGCAACCAACTCAGCGAGGTGGACAGAAAAATAAGGAAAAGAACAAACAGCAGGTGGCGCTATACAGATGCATTTTATTGAATTATTCAGTGGCCATACTCAATTTTTAATTACCGTTTTTTCCCTATAAGACGCTTCCCCCCCCACCCAAAAGTGAATGCTGCAGTTCACACTGATACACCACCGACCGCATGCTGCACAGCGTGGTCGGCGGGTGTACCAGTGGGGAGGGAGGAGGGGCTGGGGGCCGGCATCTAGTTTTGTAATGGCAGCGGGACCCGATGCAGCCCCGCTCACTGTAGTAATCCTATCTATAACTGTAGGCATTGTTTAACTATCTATAATCATCTTCAACCCTATCCGTTAATCTTCACTTACTAACGTCCATATCAGGCAGTAGGCCAGGCGGGTGGGCAATACATGGGCACCAGCCGTGTGCACCCCCCATCACAGATGCGGACTCATTCACTATGGAGTGCTTCCATTATGTTTCTGGCCGTGCCTCCACACTGCAAAAAAATAGAACGTGTTCTATTTTTTTACGGTGCGGACGGATCACTGGACCCATTCAAGTTGAATGGGTCTCGATCCATCCCGGCCACCGCACGGATGTTGCCCGTGCATTAGGGACAGCAAATTGCGGTCCTCAATGCACGGAATAGCTGCACAACGGTCGTGTACATGAGACCTTACAGAAACAGTCGGAGGTAAGACCCCGTTACCTATCAGGCATATGCTGTGGCTAAATGTTAAAGGGGTTCTGCAGTTCTTTTAAACTGATGATTTATTCTCTGAATAGATCATCATCATCTGATCAGCTGTTTGAGAAGGCAGCGGTGCTGGCAGTAGCGCCGCGGCCTTCTCACTGTTTACCGCAGGCCTAGTGATGTCACAACTAGTATCATTGGCCTGGGCGCAGCTAAGCTCCATTCAAGTGAACAGAGCTTACCCCGCCCAGGCCAGTGATACTTGTCTTGACGTCACTGGGCCTGAGGGAAACCGAGAGAAGGCCGCAGCGCTCCTGGAGCACCGCTGCTTTCTCAAGCAGCTGATCGGCAGGGGTCCCGGGTGTCGGACCCCCACCGGCCAGATGCTGATGATCTATCAGCTGTTTGAAGAGGCTGCGGTACTCCGGTGAGCACTGCAGCCTCCTTGTAGCTTACCAAGCACAGCGCCGACCATTGGATAGTGGCTGTGCTTGGTATTGCAACTCAGTCCCATTTACTGGCCAAGGGCCACCGTTCATGCCCGCAGTCTCTTCAAACAGCTGCGGGTGCCGGAAATTTGATTCCCCACCCCTGGGTCTCTGGAACTTACTGTTGTTGCACATACTTGTATTTTCCATAAAACAACACTTTACTTTTGGAGCATCTCTTCTTAGAACTCTGTTATTCCTTCTAGAAATATATGATTAAATTAACAACTTGGGTTTACCATTCTTCTCGTCAAAGGCATGACCCTCTGAGGTACGGTCACACGTTCAGGTTTTCTGATGCAGTTTTGGAAGCCAAAACTAGGAGTGGATTTATAAAAAAAGAGTCGTACCTGTCCTCTAAACATCATAAAAACGTAAAGGTGTGGCAGCCCACGAATAGTTACCACTGATTGGATATTGTCAGACTATGTAGTCACCTTATCCCCAACTAGTAGTACACAGTTACTAATTTGTCCATACATTTCTAGGAGAAACAACAGAGGAACGTCAGAAGACCGACGTCTAAGAAAAGATGCTTCAGAATTGTATTTTTATGGGAAATATAAGTATGTTCTAAAACAGACATGTCGGGAGGAGAGCTGACAAGAAAAGTCTGTCCTCCTTGCTGATTTTAGGTTTGGCTGTTCTGTTGCTAGGCAACAGATACCATAGGTAATGGGTGACACCAGCAAGTGTGCACAGTCTTGATTGGGGAGGTCTATTCCTGAAAAAGGACTAGTGGCATGTGCCCGGCACACCACCATCAGATTACATCCAGGACCGAGTGCTAGATAATGGATAGTTAAACAGCTTTGGACAGAATCTGCCAGAGGTCTTGCAGGGGACTTTGGTTTTCCTAGAGTATATGATAATAAAGTAGGATGAAGCGCACTCCTTTGTAAAACTATAGATGACACATTCCAATATCACATCAAATAAGCCCAGCTCTGCTACATCTGATTACATTCCTGGCGGTATGCAATGTACTGAGTGATTGCAGACTCGTGTAGCAGGGGACCATACATGACAGTAGTGCAGCCTACACTGCGCGTGTTCCGCGCTTTCTGAAGCGTGATTTCTGTTTATTCAGTAGGAACAAAGACTTCACACTACGTCTCACACGATAAAAGCATAAAAATGACAAAGGTACACAGAGATGTCGCAGTGTCTGATGACTTCTACTCCATCATTATGCGTATTCTGTGGAGTCCTAGACTGAGGACCACCCAATTCATAATACAATGGACTAGAGGTGAAACTGGATGCTCCTGGGCCCCCCGCCTACTATGTGTCATTTATAATACCAATGTCTTATGTGGCAGAGGAGATCAGAGAGCCCCCTGCTGGTCACAAGTGGTTGGTTGAAAAAAAAATGATAACGGGGGAAAGCTGCAAAGGGGCCCCTTCACAACTGTAGCAGATGTGCCCAGGCTGCACTGCTAAGCTAAGAGTGGGGATCGGCAGGCAGATGGGGTGGAGCTTAGTGGTGTAACTGGGCGGAGCTATGCTATGCAATGGACAGAGTTTAGCGGTGTGATAGTGCCCCCAGACATAACTTTGCTTGGGCCCCCAGAAATTCCAACCTTTGGGTGACAACCTTTGTAGGCTCCAGAAACGGGTGCTATTATACGGACCATTCCCTTAAAGGGGTTCTCCGGGCTCTCCTATATTTATGACCTATCCTAATCAATATCAGATCGGAGGGGCTCTGACGTCCGACATCTGACATCCCCACCGATAAGCTGTATGAGGAGACAGCATGCGCACTGCACATCCTGCGGAAGGGAGACGGGAGACGTCACGTGTGCACTGCGCCTGCTGTCTCCTCATAGAGCTGATCGACGGGGGTGCTGGGTGTCGGACCCCCGCCAATCTGATATTGATGCGTCGATCCGCTAGTAAAGGCCTATCCTGAGGATCACTGAAAAAGACTGGAAAACACCAAACCCTTCACCTTCTATTAAATTGTTACAAACTCATCCAAAGGCGTACGGCCAAGGTTATCACCCAGCTTTCCCAGCCTCTGAATGGCAAATCTCCATCCCAGCATAACTGGACCTGTTTACCTCCATGAAAGCTGGGTAAACGCCCTAGAATCCATCATTTCAGACATTAGATATCTAACCGCCTTGATATACAGTAGATATCCAGAAATTTTACCAAATTGGCAAAATAAAGAGATTTTATTTAATGACAAGAGGGACCGTTTCTCAGCACGCAGGGACAGATGGAGAATGTTAGATTTCCCATTCTTCCCAGGACCTGACTGCTTTGACTAGAGCGATGCAATCCTCACAGACTATGCAAAAACACAAGTCTGGCCTGACCGCAGTTTTGTATGCTAAGTATAGCCCCGGCATGGATGTAGGCCGTCAGCCGGGGGGTGAGCGGGATCCGGTGTATAGGGTTATAGTATATATAGGGGTTGGTTAGAATTGTAGGGTTGCTCTGTTTCTTCAGCTATAAATCACTTCGTCTCTTATATACACACTTTTTGCTGGAATTTAGTGCCGGTGTCTGTGGCGCTCCGTGTGTGTGGGATTACCACCCTAAAGGCATTATTGTCTTGTTTGGGGTGGGCACTGGAGCCAGGTGGAGAGTGAAGGAGGCGGCAGAACTCCAGTCTAACCACAGCCTTCCCATTCTGGGACAAGTCTGAACAGACCCTAAACAGCAGAACGGTAACTGCTGGTACAAGAGACCGTGACGGGATTAACCCTGTACTGACTGCACATTTAGAAGGCAAATGCAAAAGTATTATCAGAGACAAAAAAGTCTAGGATTGATTATTGTAAACTATCCCTAGTTGTGGGATGATGATTGAAGGGTTAATGGGACCTTCTGGCATCTCAGTGTGTAGTGGATAATGCTATGGATGACATGACAATCTTGTCACAGGACTGTCCCTTTCTGTCCAAAAAGTTAAAACACAAAGGGGGCATTTATACCCCGGGCTCAATATGTGGTCCACACTTCATAATAATTGTGGTGCATCTCGGGCTCTTTCTGCGCCAGAACAGAAATTCTGGTATAATCATCGCCATTTCTGTCACAAATTATAATAAATGTTAGGTAGCCTATAGCCCACCTCTTCTGCCTAAATCCCTCTCTCCTTAAAAAAAGAAGAAGCAAGTACTACCTTTGTGTTTCAATCCTGGACCATTTTTAAGATCATTGTTTGCTGTCAGTGAATAGAACCACTGATTATTACATCCAGAGTCCCAACAGACCTAAAGACGCCTTCACACAGGGCTAGAGTTGAGCGAACTTCTGTTTTAAGTTCGGCGTCCAAAGTTCGGGTTATCCAAGCATCCCGTTATGGATTCCGCTACCATGGACCATAACGGCATTTGGAATCCATAAGGGGATTCTTCAATGAACCCGGACCTTGGACAACACGGAGGACCTGGGGTGACGTCACCGTCATGTGATCAGAGCAGGGGGCGTGGCTCAGTACTGGATTAGATAAGAGGTGTTAGCCTACGACCTCTTATCCAATCCAGTACTGAGCCATGCACCCTGCACTGATCACATGAAGGTGATGTCACCCCAGGTCCTTCACCCCGGATTCCAAATGCCGTTATGGTCCGTGGTAGCGGAATCCATAACGGGATGCTTGGATAACCCGAACCCAAACTTTGGACGCTGAACTTAAAACAGAAGTTCGCTCAACTCTTCACAGGGCACATTTTTTTTTAAATCAGTTTCATTCATCTGAGTGGAGCTTGCAGAAAGCCATCTGCGTCCCACCAAAACAACCCCATCCAGATGAATGAAAGTGATTTTTAGTCCCAGAATCTGCCACATATGAAGACATCCTAGCGGTATGTCCACCTGTACCGGAAAAGTCAGCAGAGCTATTTGCAGCACAAAAAACTGAAAAAACACTGCCTCTTCTTATGGTTTTTGCTGCGGAAAAGCCAGCTGACTTGAAAGGATAAAATCTGCTGGGGACAACTACAGCATTAGGGTCCATTCAAGTTTTTTGCGGTCCACAAATTGCGGATCCGAAAAACACGGGTACCGGCCGCTTGCATTCTTCCTTTTGCAGAACGGAAAGCCGTATGATAGACATGCCCCGGAACGGAAGTATGGATGCGGACATCTGCTTTAGATTAGCCAAATTTATTATGAGGCACGCGACACACGACAGAGCCCATTCATACGACAGTAAATTTGTGTCCGCATCTGTTCCGCAATTTTACGGAATGGATGTGGACCCATTCTTTTCAATGAGGCCTCAAAAGATTCAAACAGTACTCCGTGTGCTGTCCACATCTGTACTTCAGGTCCACAGCCCCACAAAAAAGATAGATCATGTCCTATTCTTGTCCGCAATTGCAGACAAGAATAGGCATTTCTATCACTGGCCATTTGCGGACTCCAAAAACGGATACAGTTGTCTAAATGAGCACTAATCCTCTGGCTGAGCAAGGAGAAATTAAGACCGGCGTGAAAACATTGACCTTTGTAAATGTGCCCCAATATGGGAAATTTTATCAATGTCAGTTTTATGATGCAAAAAAGTGGCAAATTTTGGTAAAAGTCGCATTTGTGCAAAAATCTTCCACTTCTTGCACTTTTCTTGAAAAGGAATGAGAAAAGTGGGTGGGGGTGTGGCCTCACACAGACTTACACATTTTACCATGTATACCAGATATTAGAGCAGGATATAATGAACATTTCTGTTTGGATGTAGCGGGCGTAGATTTGCTCTTCTGGCACATGGGCAACCAGAAGATGCAAGATATTAAATTTGCTGTACAGTATTTTTCTCCAGCTTATTTTAATTGAGGCCCGTCCTGTGAAACGCCCCTTTAATTCTCGTATGAGCAGGTACAGATATGGGAGACCTCCCCTCCTCCTCTACTGTCAGAAGCTCGGGAATTCGCAGTAAAATACAGTAGACATATATTCAATGGACAGAAATATTCGCCTGTGGTCAGTGCTAAGTGAACTCATGTCAGAGACTCGTCCCGGCGGTGGTTGAGGAATATAAGGAGTGCGTCTGGCCGGCTTTCTTGGGTTATTTTCCCTTTGACTAGGCATTTCTCTCACCCCCTCATCATGGCTGTCTGTCTCCTCGCTTCCCGCACCACGCTGTTTCATTTCCCCCTCCTTTGATGTCCTTGAGCTTAAGGGACACATCAAACACTGTACATGCTTCACAGGAGTAGTAATTACAGTGACTGTCTCATTAAGTCTGGAGCAGAGGTAGGCAACTTGGGCCCCGCCAGCTGTTGTGGAACTACAAGTCCCAGCAAGGCATGCCCAGACTTGCGGGTTTGTAGAAGGGAATAGTTATGGGACATTGTGCAGAGTTTAGGTTAAAATTCCTGATAATCGTGTCATGAATGTAGTAAGGAATTGCTTAGATAGCAACTGCCCACTATAACATTATCACAGTTACTCCCTTTAGCAGCAATTGTCCAAAAGGCCTCTGCCCGATATGAGGAGACTACTACTATAAATGACCCCTGATAGTTGGGCGGGCTAGGCAGTGTTCTCAATTTTACACTGGGGCCCAGGAACCCCATGTTATCTCTCTACAATCCGCTGTGCCTAGATATAGGACAAGAATACACAACTGAGGGGGAGATTTATCAAAGCTGGTGTAAAGGAAAACTGGCTTAGTTGCCCCTAGAAACCAATCAGATTCCACCTTCCATTTTTCAGAGCTCCTTTGGAAAATGAAAGCTGGAGTCTGATTGGTTGCTGGGACAACTAAGACAGTTTTGATAACTCTCCCCCTCAATCTTTGCTCCGGGGGAAACCTCGCTACAACCTTGGCTAGAAATCTGATAAGTAGAGATGAGCGAATCGAAGTTGACAAAGTGGAATTCAATCCAAATTTCAGGAAAAATTTGATTTGCACCAAATCCGAATTTCGTGGTAACAAATCAAATTTTTTCCTAAAATGGCTGCTGCACATGTGAGGACATGGAGCAAGGAATTCTGGAAAGGCTGGATCACCCATAATGCCATGCATGCCAATCAGCAGCCAGCCAGCCCTGTGATATCACAGCCCTATAAATAGCCTCAGCCATCTTGGATTCTGCCATTTTCCAATGTACGTAGTGCAGGGAAAGATGTCAGCAGGCGCTAGGAACAGTGCTAGAAAAAACGTAATTGTGGTAAAAAAGTTCAGGGAAAGATTATTCAAGGTGTAGGGAAAGAATAGGGAGGAATCATTCCACAGCATTTATGTTGAACAGGGTTCAGTAGGGGAGGTTACAGCCTGGGTAATAGGAACAATCCGATTACACCTTGCTGCACTGACTGGGAATCCAAATTGCCATTATACAGCTCTGTAATTCCAGCAAACCGTTCTTGTTATTAGGATGCAAGTGCTGTTTGATACAGCCATTATCAGGGCTTATTACAAGGAAATATTTCTATGTCTTATTTGCCCTTGTGCGGTGCAGTTATATGTTCTTAGGAATTTTTTGGTTTGTATTAGTGGGAAAAAAGGACTTATTAGCCGTTGTGTGGTGAAGTACAAAAATTACAGCCCTTTTTGTTGTGTATTAGTGGCAAAAGAAAAATATATTTGCCATTCAGCTGTGCAGTTATATGTTCTAAAGCCTTTTGTGGCGTCTATAAGTAGCAAAAAAGGCTTATTAGCCGTTGTGTGGTGAAGTGATAAAATTACAGACTTTTTTTGGGTGTTTTAATTTACTTCTTATTTATTTATTTGATCTAACAGTATGTCAGACAGAGAAGTTCCAGGCCCTGCACAGGGGAGTGGCAGAGGCCTAAATGTTCCCGGCGCAGGCAGAGGTCAAAGCAGAGTAAGAGGCCGTGGCAGCAGGGTTTACTTTGAGAGGCCTCAGCTCCCAGTGTCAGCTAGCAGTCCTGTCTTGGCCAGCAACCCAGCGGTTCTTGAATGGTTGACTCAATCTTCGACTTCGTTGCAAATTACATCAGACACCCCAAGCCAAGAGTCAGTGGGTTCGTCAGACACAAACCTTAGTTGGCATGGCCCGGGAGCAGGCCCTGTGCCCTCACCTGTCCTCAACCTGCCTCTGTCCTTTTCTGTTCTCTCAGCCAGAAAAGTATTATATGCTGTGGGCTCCACTATACAGTGAGAACGAGCTACTAGAAGACAGTCAGCAGCTACTGGCAAGCCAAGATGTGGAGGAGACATCCGCCGCTTCCTCCACTAGGCGGGCAAGTAGTGATGAGGAGAGTGGCGTGTGAGCTGGTGTTGTGAGCGTTCAGGCTCTGACCCAGAGACGGTTGAGAAGGACATCAGTGACGTGCAGACAGTACTCAATGATGATGATATAGCTGATCATACTTGGGAGCCGGGTGACAAAGGGGCTTCATCATCATCGGGAGAAGAGGGTGGCAGCTTGCCCGTGAGGGCATGGCCGGGAGTCAGCAGGGTGGCAGCAGTGGGAGGTCGGGAGCCAAACGTGCCCGGGGTAGACCACCCCCTTCGCAGGAGCCTACCTGCCCTGGAAGTAGCGGTGCACGGGTTCACGAAGGCAGCGGCGGTAGCAGTCAGTCAGTGCGTATTGTTGGGGGTAAAATCACCTACGCGTCGGTGTGCAGTTTTTTGTTAAGCCGGAGGAGGTGAACATGGCCATATGTAGAATTTGTGGGCAGAAGGTGAAGCGTGGCCAGGGTGCCAAGATTGGCACCACGGCCCTGCATCAACATATGCAGCGTCACCATAAAGTGGCCTGGGAGAACCGTGGCTCCAATGTGGTGGTCCAGCCTGCCGCAGCAACCGCTGCATCATCCAGTGGCATGCAGCTGATTTCAGGCAGTCAAGGCTCCACCACTTCAGCCAAAGGGAGCTATCTGTCCTTCCTATCATCTGCTGGTTCTGATGCTCCTGCTCCTCGCCCTCCTACTCCTCCTCAGTTATTCCATCAACAATCGATCACCAAAGCTATTGCCAAGAGACAACAGTATGCATGCACGCATCCAACGGCGCAGAAGCTGAATGTGCTCCTGTCCAAGTTGCTGGTGCTGCAGTTCCTCCCTTTCCAAGTGGTGGACTCTGCACCTTTCAGAGAACTGATGGCTTGTGCCGAGCCGAGGTGGAGAGTCTCAAGCCGTAATTTCTTTGCCAAAAAGGCAGTACCAGCCCTGCACACATATGTAGAACAGAAAGTGGGTCAGTCCTTGAGCCTGTCGGTGCCTGACAAAGTGCACGGCAGAACCGACGTGTGGAGCTGTAACTACGGTCAGGGACAATACATGTTCTTTATGGCCCACTGGGTGAATGTGGTTCCTGCACAGCCACACCAGCAACTTGACCAGGTGATGCGGCTTCCGCCTCCACGTTTTCACAGCGTTGGTCCTGCGACAATGTCCACTTCTGCTTCCTCATCCTCAACCGTGTCCTCAGCCTCCACTGCAGGGACAATTCACAGTGCCTCTCCAGCATACTACATGTGCAGGGCACGGTGGTGTCATGCTGTTCTGCACCTCTTTTGCCTGGGCGAAAGAAGTCACAAAGGGAAGGAACTGTTCTGTGTCTTTCATCAAGAAGCTAGACCTGGAGCAGGACCTGAACCAGCAGGTGGTGGCATACTTGGACAGTACCCTGCCACCCCACATTGAAGAACCACTGGACTACTGGGCAGCCAAACTGGATTTGTGGCCGCAACTAGCAGAGTTTGCCCTGGAAAAGCTGTCCTGTCCGGCCAGTAGTGTGGCATCAGAACGGGTGTTTAGTGCGGCGGGGACCATAGTTACCCCAAAATGTGGAGAGACTGACCTTTGTCAAGATTAATTTGGCGTGGATCAGCCAGGATTTCCACCCACCAATGCCTGATGCATCCGACTAGATCATCCATGGTGCCACACCAACACTTTGATAAAAGAGACAGGTTTCTTCTGGCTACCTGCCTCAGCTACTATTCTGATGCTGCCACCCGCCTGATGCCACACATCTGATGCCAAGTGCTCCTTCTTTCACCCACCATCTTCAGCTAGTACTCGTATTGCCACCCACCTTCCCACTCTTTCACCAGCTCACTCTGTGGCCTCCTGATGCTGCTGCTGCCACCTCCACACTGTCATTGTGCCACCCTGTGGCCTCCTCCTGATGCTGCTGCTGCCACCACCTCCACACTCTGTCATTGTGCACTCTGTGGCCTCCTGATGCTGCCGCCACCTCCACACTCTGTCATTGTGCCACTCTGTGGCTTCCTTATGCTGCCGCCGCCTCCACACTCTGTCATTGTGCCACTCTGTAGCCCCCTGATGCTGCCACCACCTTCACACTCTGTCATTGTGCCACTCTGTGGCTTCCTTATGCTGCCGCCGCCTCCACAATCTGTCATTGTGCCACTCTGTAGCCTCCTGATGCTGCTGCCACCTCCACACTCTGTCATTGTGCGACTCTGTGGTCTCCTCATGCTGCTTCCACCTCACCACTATGTCATAGGGCCACTCTGTGGACTTCTCATGCTGTTCCCACCCTCCCAATTTCATGACTGGGCCACTATTTTGCCATTCGGCCTGGCTGACATCATCATTTATTTGACCCTTCTTCTGATCTGTCAGAAGGAAGGAAAAGTGAGATGCACAACAGATCCTGTCTGTGTAGCAGCTGTAAGGCCTGTATGGTCCCATCAGGATTTGCTTGTGATTTGGTAGCCAAAAGCAGGAGTGGGTTGCAAGACATGCAAATATTTCATTTACGTGTCATCTCTGTTTTGAATCCACTCCTGTTTTTTTTTTGGCATTAGCAATACTGATGGATTACTGACCAAATGCTAACCGAGTGAAGGTGGACGCTCAACAGACAAGATCCGTTTTTTGGGGATTATTGTTCTGTCGATACCCTCTCCACTCCGTGGGGGGAGGGGGCTCTACTTGTGTAAGCGTTTAATAGGTTCTGTAGACATCTATGTGGAATCAGTTGACGGCGGTGTAAAAGGAGTGCGCTTCTTCTTGTCGCTAACATCGACCTGTAAGGCTGAGTTCATACTCGAGTTATTGGGTCAGTTTTGGCCCTGTGACTGCTCAAATAAGTGAAGTGTGCAGTAATTCTAAGGTGCAATGCCTGTCATCTGCATGTCATACTGACTCACAGTATTATTTCACTACCACAGCAGACTCCCTATGCAAGGCACAGTGTTCTACACCATTATAAAGGCTCTCTGCAGCCAGGAAATATCAGTTTTTAACGCGATTCGCCGCAAATAAATTTGGACCAACCGTTTTTGTTTTTTTTATTCGCGAACCGGCTGAATCGAATTTTTGAAAAATGTGCTGATCTCTAATGATAAGCGATGTTTCACTGTGTTGCCATTCAGAAATTAGGCAAATGGCACAGAATCACCTCCTCTTCTCTGCTCTCAGCAGTCTCACAGGTCCATAGCAACCAGACTGTGTGGAATAGCTAATCTTCAGCTAAAGTGGCACTGAGCTGAGGGCAAGCGGGCTGGACAGTGCTCATACCAGGGTTTTCTCTCCTTTTTGTTAGGATGCATTTCAATGAAGAACTTCTTTATGACTAACAAGTTGAATTGATGATGGCTCATTTTGCTTAACGCTTATAATGAGGTCCCAATGGCTGTATTTGTGGAAACACTCTGACTGCCCATATTTATGGGTATAAGCCTTGTTCTGGTAAAAAAGGGCACTCTGCTCGGGCAATAATTATCAGTATTCTCTGCTTGGCACTGTAATAGGGGCACTGTGACTGGCTCCATTCATGGGGCTAATTGGGGATGCACTATTTACGAGTGTACTGTATACCATTCTAAATGTGGGAACTCTCCTTTACGTTATTAGGGGGAACTTTTGGCTGACTCTGTTTGTGGGGGCACTCTGGCAGGCACTACCTATGAGTGTAATCTGTCTGCCGCTATTAGTAGGTGCATTCACTTTCAACACTATTAGTGGAACTTTGGTTGGTTCTAGTAGAGAAGGCGCGTCAGTAGGCACTGTTTATGGGCAAACTCCCCCTGGCAGAATTAATAGGCGCACTCTGTTTTACTCTAGCACTTTAGCGGGGGCACTCCGGCAGGCACTATTTATTAGTTTAACCTGCCTGGGACACATTGCCACTTCAGCAGGTGCTATTGATGGGCATACCGTGCCTGAAAAAATTAATAGGGGCACTCTGCTTGACACTATTTGTGGCCATTCTTCAGCTGGCACTGGTAAATCTATGAACGGAAATCTGTTAAAGTATACGTGTAGGAAAGCTAAAGTCTGAAGTTAACATATTCATGTAAAGGATTTGGCTCTTGTAACCCCATTTGTGCAATCTTTTTAGGCCCCTCAAAGGAAATGGGTGATAACAAGATATGTACAATAGGAAAGGGTTAATTCAGAGCACTTAGGTTCCTTTCTGCCTGCATAGCAGCCACCAACATGCCAGTTCTCGTTGTGGCCTGGCAGGAACGTAGCTGTGTGCCCGGAGGCTGAGGAGGAGCCCAGCAGGGGGGTGAAGAGAGCAGTGAAGAAGGGAGGCAGGGAGATACTGGGGTACACCACATTGTTTGTTCTGTTACCAAGTTGTGGTTTCGGCAAAGGTGCCTACAGGTCTAGCAGGGGATTTGTGTTTTTTTTGGCCGTTTTGTGTCATGCAGGATTTTCCCTGTTATATGAAAATCCATTAAAATGTTGACATGTATGACTTTTCAGCTTTACTCACCTTAGTATGGGTGCTAGGTGGCATAGCTGCATGTGGAGTTGATCTGACCCTGTGGTCCCTCCTGAGCTACTATGCTTGGCTGGACGTGGTTAGTCTAATAGTATTTGATGAGGTTGGCATAAAACTGATCGATGTCCTCCACATTGATCTTGATGAGTTTGTTGGTTAGAGATGACATACCTATGTTGTATTCTTCTTGGAGAAGAAGGTGGGCAAGCCACATAGTACGTTGACCATACCCAGATTTCAGGTCATTACCAGGAATACACTTGTATTTATGCCAAGAAAAACCTTTTAGATTCAAATCTGTCTTCGCAGCAAAACAATTAGTGATTCACAACTATCAGAAAAGTTTTACCACTAGGCATTTCCCACCATACATCACCGGGCCTCACTATAGTTACCATGGTGTCACGAATTGAGGCAGTGAGAAGCCACCCATGTCTTTCCAGTGTCAAGAGTTTTCTGGTCGAAGATTCGTTATGGGCACACATCACTGTATGAGTCCACCTCATGGTAGGTGGGTAAACCAAGTACAATTTCATGAGGCTGGCACCTAAAATTCCATCATGTGGTAAAAAAAAAAACCAGAATAGACATTTATTCCAGAGTCCATTCAATGTTGCAGTTGACGGCATTAAAAACTGAAGGAAATATTGGATCTTAGGATGATAGAGAGGTGAGTAAAAACCTATAGGAACCACTAATCTTTTGAAAATCCTGAGTCTTAATGTGAGCACATTAAGGTTTCTTCATTTCTGGCCTCCGTTGGATCTTAACTCTTCCGCTAAAGCTTTCTTGTGTCTTGTATTAATAAAACTTTAGAAGATTTGAACAAACATTACTTACTTCGATGGCGGGAGCTTCCCAGCTCAAAGACACAGTAACTTCTTTCATTGTGATGCAATACACTTTCTTATTGCTCTGCGGCAACTACAAAGAAGCCGGGTTTTTATTTAAAATGGATAAAGGAAACTTGTTACGAATCAGTCACCTCACTCAGCAAGTTCTGCAACTTTTATTCTGATCATCTTAAAGTGAACCTGAGCCCCAAATTTTTCATAGATAAGCAGAATAAGCATGGTGGAGGTCATTCAACTTGTCAGTAACTCCTTAGTTGGCAAAGGACAACTGAGGAGCCCACAACGAGAAGAGTCTTCCATATTAGTACTCAAACTTGGTAGTTATTGAAGAATATATCCTTAGGGCTGTATTATGGCTTTGTACAACTTCCACTGCATGCTTTATCATGATAAATACCTACTGGAGACTCCATGTGGCAGCACACGGTGCCTACAGATCCGTCTGTATGCTACCATATGCAGCAAGCCCCCATGAGAGGCGGTGTAGATGATGGGAGTGGAAGCGACCCTGATCTAGTGTAGTTGTGTCACGGTGTTCTACCTCAGGCCGTCTCCCTGGGGTCCATTGCAGTGAAAGATATAGCACTAACGAATGAGGCCAGAGTTGAGCGTGACAAAGTCCTTTTTACTAAGTGCACCTTAAAACTTGAAGTACATACAGTAGCAGCAGGCATTAGTGCAATTCTGATTTGGTACCAGCCTAGGCGGTATGGTGGCAGATTGGATGGCTGTAGCATTCAAATGTTGCTGGCCTAGTGGTTGTTTGGTGATGAGGGTGTCTTTAGCTGTAATCCCTCACCTCACAGCAGTGTCCGTAGAAGCGCAATCCTTGTCTGTTTTGCGGACAAGGATAGGACATTTGTGAAGAAGTGAAAAAAAAATGGCTGCAGGCAGGGGCGTAGCTAACAGCTCATGGGCCCTGGTGCAAGAGTTCGGCTTGGGCCCCCCTTCCCTCAATGCTTTGTGTGTCTTCTTATGCGGCACAAGGGTCTTTGGGCCCCCTCAGGCTCCTGGGCCCGGTAGCGACTGCTACCTCTGCACCCCCTATAGCTACGCCCATGGCTGCAGGCTCTCGGCCAGTTTCAGTTTTTTTGCAGATCCGCAATTAGCAGACAGCAAAAATGGCTACAGCCATGTGCTTGAGCCCTTAAACTGAGCTACTGTAGACTTCCCCTTTCCTGGCAGGAAGTTGGACGAGCCCACTCTACCAAGCGGAGTGGAACAGGGTGGTTAAACCCTGTTACAGCCAGCCATTGCCAACCAGTACCTCCTCCTGCAGGATCAAATGACATGCAGGTGGCATACATAACATTATATAGAATTGCATATAAAAAACATAAAATGCAGTATTTAAAGTACACGATAGTAATACCCCTAGGTCTGGGGTATTACACATACAAGTTTCACAGGATGGCCAGCATGGCGGCTTAGTGATTAGCACTGTTGCCCTGCAGAGCTGATGTGCTGTAGTTGAAACCCACAATGGTCAACACTTGCATAAAGTTTCTATGTCATGACTGTGTTTGTATAGGTTTCCTGCCACACTCTAATAGCATGCCGATGGGTTAACTGGTTTCCTGTGATATTGGCCCCAGTGTGTGCCTGTGATAGCAAAACTAGATTGTGAGAAATCAAGTCTAGGAGGGCATTTTCTGTACAGTACTGCAGACAGGGGCATAGCTATTGGGGAAGCGGCTGCTTTGGGGCCCAGACCCACAAGGGGCCCCTCAGGAGGAAGACTAAAATATTTTATTGTCAGGGCCCCCTCAACAGTATTATACAATGACATTATATACGGTAACAACGGTTGTCAACGGACAGAGCCGCTGCTAGGCCTTGTCTGAGAGCTCAATCTTGATTAGCCTCAGAAGTGGGGGTTGCACTTGAGTTGGGGGTTGTGAAGAAGTTGCTGGAGGGATGGGGTGCGCTCACCACATGGTGAGTGCGGTGACGTCACTGCATGTCCTTCTATCTTCATACAGAAGAGGATACCGGCTGCGCGATCAAGTGGATGAGGTGAGTTTTTTAATTATTTTTAACCCCTCAATGGCCATTTTATTTAGCATTCTCTTAAGAATGCTATTATTTTCCGTTATAACCATGTTATAATGGAAAATAATAAAATCACCCAAACCCGAACCCGAATTTCATTGAAAAAGTCCGGGTACCCAAACTAGCAAAATTCAGTACAAACCCAAACTTTGCAGTTCAGGTTCACTCAACCCTAGCAACGAGTAAAAATAGAAAAATGCCAATTCTTAGCTACTTTTTACAAAATTTGCGTCCTTAAACAGGGATGAAGAAGACCCACCCTACTGAATATAGTGCACAGTACCATCTGCTAAATTCAGAGACCGTAAAAAGACATCAAAGTCATTCATCGATATTCAAATAATGTTTGCAGGCTGCACATATTGATGACCTATCCTCAGATTGCCTGACACCTCCACCAATCAGCTGCTCCCCTGCAGCCGCCAGAGTCGGAGCTAGCCCAATGAACAGAGGAAGCACAGTTCCATTTAAAGTGTAGTGGCCATGCCAGGTTACTGTAGTTCAGCTTCCATCCACTTGAATGGGAAAGTGCCAATTCCAGAATCAGAGGAAGCAGGGAACAGCTGATCAATGGGGGTCCTGGGTGTTGGATTCCCACCAATCTGATACTGATGACCTATCTTGAGGATAGGTCATCAATATGTGAAGTCCTACGAAAACATAATGACTTATTTTCTCAGGTTTTTATAATGGAGCACTGCGCTATTACTGGTTATCAGTCTATGTCTGTACTAAGCTTGGCGTACTGACAACCTCAGATTGAGAAAATTTTGTGGAGATTAAAGGGTACAGGTCAGTAACAAAATCGACCGTTCAGGTTTTTGCCTGGGTTAGGGTTCTTCTCTCAATCCTAAAGGGATATTCCCATCTTATATTGTTTTGCCTATCACAAAGTTATACCATAACATTATGACTGGCAGGAATCCAACTTCTGTGTCCTAAGCTAAGGAGAACTGAAGTTCTGGCCAACTACTGTGCTAGGAACTCAGGCCCAGCCAAGATCATGAGGCTGAGCTGTAGGATACCTCAACGGGTTTGGATTGACTTGGGAATTGGGATTGTCCAATAAAATGGCGTCAAAGGGTGGAGTTTATCCAAATGTTCTCCAAAATGGGTGTTTCTGGGAAGATTTGTGGACGTTCCTGGATGAATGGAGGATTAGACTAACAAAATCATGTAGTTCATAGCCACCACAGTGCATGGCATGGAATGTCTCTCCTGGATATTCTGCTTTCATTCTGAGAGCCAGTGGGGGTCCTGACAGTCGGCCCTGCACCAATTAATAAGTAATGATGTACCCTAATGATACTGTATATCATCACTATCATAAAAATAACACTTTAAAGGGGTTTATTTTGAACTTTTCAAGTTCCTGGCCATAGAGATTACTAGTAAACACCTTCCAGAAATTGCTAGTCGAAAAGGAAGTCGGCAAAGTTTAGATATTTCCATATATTTCCCAATAGCAACTTAAGACAATTTAGCAACCTTTTCTCTATCTCATCTGTAAAAATCGGTTTCCCTGTGACTGGTAGTAAACAACATAAGTTTATGCCAGCAGGACCCGACCACTGAACCACTCCCTTGAACTGTCACTTGTCAATCGCTCTGTTGCCTGCCAGGCTGGGAAGATTCAGTTACCACGTCATAGTAAACCACTGACAAGGGGCGAGGCGTAAACGTGCACTTAGAGTTAAGATGAAGATTTGGCTTTGATCAGGGAAATCTCTGAGATGTGTGTCTCTAGTCAACCCCGGGGCTGGACGCTACAGGCAAGATCTGCTCTCATCCCACTGTCTCCTTCCAGTTCACAACATGACACTGCAGTGTTATAACATGCTCCCCACACTCATTCCAAATACTACTCCTAACCCAACCCAACCCAGATGCCCTACATAATCTGTGTGTAGAGATCAGGATCCAGTTCAGCAATTTGCTATACTGTGTGTACAATATATACCATATTTTTCGCTTTATAAGAGGCACTGGACTATAATGTGGTTTACTTGTGTTTTACTGAAGTGGAGGGGTCAAGGTCAATAGGGTGTAAAATGGGGGGGGGGGGGGATTGTTTTGGTCAGCTCCTGTTGCCCTTAGTGTGTCATCTGCTGACCATTGATAAATTGTTATTACTATGATAGTAAGTGATAATATATATTTAAGGTATATCATTACTTATTAATTGGTGCAGGGCCGAACCTGATGGACTTATGTCTTTTTTCAACCGTATTAACTATATAACCATGTAACAACCAGCAATGGTGCATGTGGTCACCTCATTAAATGAACCTATCCAAATAAATGTGTCTCCTGCCATTACTCTGTTGTGTCTTGCCATGCTTCTTGTTCTGCTAGATTATATTTAAATATTTTTCTGCGACACACACAGACACAGTTCTGGTACACACACAGCTTTGCTACACACATAGCTCTACTATACACATACAGTTCTGCTGCACACATACAGCTCTGCTACACACATGCAGCTCTGTTACACACATACAGGTCTGCTACATCCATAGAGTTCTGTTACACACATACAGCCTTGCTACACACGTACACATACACACAGCTCTGCTACACATATACAGTTCTGTAACACATATACAGCTCTGTTACACACATACACACACACACACACACACTTCATTTTTAATAAAAACTCACATTTCCCTAGTGCAAGCTGTATAATTCTGTTCTGGCTCCTCCTATTGATGACATCATCAAAAGTCCTTAAAGAGGACCTTTCACAGGTCCTGACATTACAATATCAATACCTGGCACTGTAGGGCATGTTTACTAGATGTCATATCAATAACTTAGACAAAAGCAGGATCTAGGGGCCACATAATAGAAAACATACAACCTACAGCAAAATATGTGTAATGCCCAAATGTAATATAAATAATAAGCACCAAACCAAAAATTTATCAAAAAATATATCTTTATTGGATTAAATATATTAAAAGCATGTATCTCTTACAAAGTCCACTCATAACCCAGTGGCCACATGATAGAGCAAGAGGCACTGGGAGGGGGGCTAACACAACACAGAAAATATAGACATAAATTGTTGTGCACATAATACTCATATAACAATTTAGCATATATTAGTGTAGATATATAGTAGTCACTCCTTGCCGAAGGAGTGACTATATAGTAGTCACTCCTTGCGAAACGCGTTGGGTAAGGTGAGGGGACACTGGGAGGGGGGCCACACCATTTATTGTGTATTTGTATCTTATTTCTGTGGATTTCAGTAGCGCTGGACTTACATGTCACTCTTATTTGACTGGGCCTTTGCCCTTTGATACATTTGTTTGTACCACACCTTCCTGTTTTACCCCAGTTTGAGTGCGTGTACCTCCAGGCTAGTGCGCAACTCATGATACTACTATATATCTACACTAATATACGCTGAATTGTTATATGAGTATTAT
>JAKVIS010000760.1:0-53121 GCA_033119425.1 Bufotes viridis | reverse complement strand
CCTGATACATTAAACAGCAGTGTACGCAATATTAAGGGGAGAGGAGAGAGAGAAAATAAACACCAGGGGGTTCTAGAACTTTGGTGGCGAACAAAGCCCATGACCCAAGCCCATAGGAAAAAAAATGTGTTGTGTGAATGCTACTTACGAGCGATTAGATCTTTAATCATACTCGCCTATATTTGATTTTATTCTGAAGTGACTCATCTATAAACAAGGTGAGCCCTTATACAATGAAAGGGTGCCTCCCTGGCAAGATTCCTGGAAGTCAGACAGGTGGAACCAGCTTCTCTCTCTAGGAATCACGTAAACGTGAGACAAACTAGTGCCCAGACAGTGTTTAATGTCAAACGCATTAACATTTAAAGGACAAAATCTCAAGTAATAGATTAACCTCGAACAGGAGAGCAACAAAAAACAAAACGAAAAAAACAAAAAAAAACACAGTCTCAAGCGCTTGTGTTTCATGGTACATAAGATTTACACACACACACACTTCTTTCAGGAGGAGATCAAAATAAAGTTTGGTTTGATAAAGTGAAGGATATCATTCTTTCTCCTATTCACATTTCTTATACCTCAGATTACGTAAAAAGACAAAAACAACCACTACCTCTCTAAATAATGAAGCCAAAACATCTGTCATCCTCTGGAATCCTTCACCCATATATACAGCTTTGGATAATTCCTTCATGTTACATCATTTGGTACCCTGTTTAGTGGTCCCTTTCCAACTGTAACAAGTCAAACACAACATTGGGCAAAGATGAATCCATTATAGATTGTCACTACATTCGTAAAGTACATCAACAGCTTTGACTTATTTGTTGAATTTAGAACCAGGAAGAGTAGAAAACTATCCGGCATCAACACAAATCTAAAGGAAACACCATCTGGGCATAGCTTGGGTCTATCCACTGGGACAGTCATTGACTTGCAGGCTGTTCCATAGAAATTATAAATGCAAAAAAATAAAAATAAAATCTAATTATTTCATATGCTTACATCTATATATTTGGCATGATCTTTAAATGTGTGGCATGTGTAAAGCAGGGCTTACGGCAACATAACATACAATACTTCTTTACTATGCGGTACATATATCTATAAGCCATTCATGCTAAAGCAGTAGCCAACATATCTGTATGTAAGCAGCCTTCTATCAGATTACTATAGTTGGTTGCGGGGTGGGAGGGTGTTCTAGGTTGTCTTGGTTGTCCAATAGCTTTGTACATGGGGAAGGATAGGGGCCCTCTTGGTCTCATCCCACCTTCTGCACTTGGAGGACTGAAGAAATTACTACATTCTGTTAAGACAGGAAATACAAAATGGGGAAGAGGAAGGAACATTTTGCAGAAAAAAAAAAATATATACATACATTTATATCAAATGAAGCCGGTGACATTGTAACAATAAAAAAAATAAAGCATAACAGAAGATATCCAGTACGAAACAAAAGAGCTACAGAAAGTCCTGCTTGGTAATTTATGGCTATTTGTTGAGTCTCTGAGGATATTTAGGCTTATTGTCTTTTTTTTTCTTTTTTTACTGGTTTTCTTTTACTGAAATCCTTTAGTCTTTAAGCTGTTGGTCTGCCATAGACACCAAAAGAGGTTTGCAGTTCCATGGCAGTAAAAGGATCTTAGCCCTGCAGAGCAGCCTCTCCGTAGCCCTTTCTGAGGAGCCACTATAGAGAGGAGGGCAAAAGGCAAGGGTTGAGGAACTCGCCTGCCTCAATGCTGCTGCCCACAGGGGCTGGAGAGAGATACATTCAGAACTGCACATACATAGTGAAACAATACGAACACTGCAAAAGTCTGCACCATCTTTGATTATTTACTGAAGACCAGACAAAATTAATGGCCTATTATCCACAAGCCAAAAAAAAATAAAAATATTTAATCACATGTTAAAAAATACTCAAAAATAATTCATATATTTTACTAGTTTTAATCTGGTTAACCTGGGATTTTAAGAGAAAAGTAATATTCAAATTCAAGGATAAAATCTGTGTGTTGCCAAAAGGTTGATAAGTTTATAGTCTTCACAACGCTTTGTCAGGTGCCCTGTGGATGGAGAATTATATCGAGGCAATTTTCAGTTTGTCTGTACGCAATGCCTTTTTTCGAGGGACCTTTCAAATCATCCATCCACTGAAACCTATCAGTCAGTGCCACTGATCGTGAGGTTACCCAACGCAGCAAAAAGGTGAAACCAAGCACCAGCACAGCAAAAGTTAAATTACCCACTTCTGATTGCTTAGTTACCGAATCAGACTATCATGTAATACTTTATAGTTCAAGAATTCCAGACAGGAAAGAATTGAGGTCACAGGCAACCCATGGAAAATGTGGAATTAATTTTGGCTGGTCTGTAGTTGAGGTCTGAAACTGTAAAGACGTATGTAAACAATGAGTTAAATATAAATAGTCCATTTGCCTTTTTTTTTTTTTCTTTTTTCTTTTTTTTTCTGAGCCCAGTTGGTTTCTTCAAAATGTGCTTTGGTTTAAAAAATAGTTTACGGATTTGGGTACAAGCTATTTTTTCTTTTTTAATGGTTTTATAATACATCCTTGTTTATGGTTTACACTTTTTAAAAATCGTTTCCTGTTACTCCGAAAAGAAAAAAAAAATGATAATAATTCAGGAGCTAGACAAGCAGTTTCCCACTGCCTGCCCATTTTATATTGTGAAACTGCTGTATTTCTTTTATTCCATGTACAGCACACTTCCATATGCAGAATATAACTCCCAGTTCCTCCCACCCCCTCCACCCAGGTCCCAAAACTCTTAAAATTTGCTTTCATATGAAACTAGTGTTTTGCTTTTATCATAAAATACAGAAAAAATGTTTGATACAATACTATGTCATAGAAATGTGGCTGAAAAGTTTGTTGCCTGGAGGTAGCCAGTCCCTGAAGTTTGAGAATTATTATTAATGTTGTCACAGTTTGGAAATGTATTTTCCTATTAAACAAATTCTCTAGAACACAAACTTACACAGCTAGCTAAATGGAAAAGAAAAAAAAAAAGAAAAAAAAAAAAGTTTGTACAACGCTCAACTATACACAGACTTTGTGTCGATATTAAGTGCTGAGAAAAAAAAATTATACATAAAAAAAAATGCTTGTCAAAAGCCAAGTATTGTAAGAGTTATGATTTCCATAACACGTGGGTGAAGGTGAAGCTTGAATTGTCATTTACTTTAAAGGGTTGCAATTAACACGTTGGTTTATTGTCTCTAATATGGAAGCAATGGAAGGGGCACCCAATTTTTGCATGTGCTAAAAAGGAGAAAACATCCAATTGCAAGAATCATATCACAAGAAGTGACGTATTCCGATGCCGAATGCAGAACTATTAAGGTTAAGTGATCTTTTTCTTTGTTTTTGCTGGAAATATTTGGAAGATCTAGATATGGTTTACACACTAATAAAATAATATTTGATAACCTAGGGTATCTTCCCATACAAAACTAAGGTTTGTCCCCCACAAGGTTTGAAACGTGTGTGTGTGTTACTTGTTTTTGAAAGATGATCTGTGGTCAGTCATGTGTTTCCTTACTCTGCTGAAGAGGATTTGTAAAATTCGATCTAGAACTAGTTCAGTTCTGTTCAGCGAGTCAGACTATCAATCACTGGGGTTACCATTTTTTGTGCTCATTACTTATTGCTTCTTATCCAGTATCAGAGCCACTCTCACATGCAGTAAGGACCGTCAATACGGCAATGTGTTCTTTCTGCAGATGTACTGTTATGTGCAAAATAGTTGGGCTGAACATCAGATGAGGGTCTACTAGACTACCATCTTTACATGGCAGGAGCTAGGTGACTAGAAAGGCTTAGAATAAGGACAGAAAACAAACCTCTAGAACGATAATACAAACTCGAATGCCTCCAGCTTGGGTGCCGAGACAATTATGAACACTGTAAACCATATTTCAGCTAAATGTGTAAAAGCTAGCCGGTTTTGTCCACTGTTAAAGCTACCCCAAGCTCATATACAATCTTTATCGTGAGAGAAATCAGGGAAAACAATGCATGTGACATGTGAAGAGCACAATACTTTGTCTTTTTGGCATTTTTTCTTTACGTAGTTTGTCACTCCCCCCCCAATACCAAATAACTGAGACTTAGTTAACCCACAGGACGGAATTTCAAATATTATCAAGAGGGAAAATAGGGCTGGCACATTTCATTAGTCTAATATTTTTGGTCTTCGATAATGTAAACTTTTTAGACTCTACCAGTGCCATGGGGGAGGGGTGAGTGTAGGGTCAATTGATGTTTTGGGGAAGTTCCATACAATGATGTGCTTATGGCAAATTTCACTTCCACCAACTTGAAGATCACTTAACACTTTGGTCAATTAAAGATTAATTAAGGGGTTGTCTACCAGAGACTGACAAATGTCTCATCGTGAAGGACAGCGGTTCCTACATGTGGTACCTCCTGCACCAGAGCCCG
Organism: Bufotes viridis; assembly: GCA_033119425.1. Taxonomy (NCBI): domain Eukaryota; kingdom Metazoa; phylum Chordata; class Amphibia; order Anura; family Bufonidae; genus Bufotes; species Bufotes viridis. Next base: position 48,655 of record JAKVIS010000760.1, on the reverse strand, counting down.
CTGCAGTGCATGCTTTAATGAAGTACCACAAGTCGTATGGAGCCATCAGAATAAAGTGACTTTTCCTTATGATGTTGACAGAGTATTTGTGCATGACCCTGTTTCAGGACATCTCAAAGCAGAGGCCTCTCTCGCACAGCTGTCTCTACATAGTATCTACCCATTTACAGTACATATTCCAAAAAAATACTAGCAAACCTTTTTACTGATCCGGTGGCTCTTCCCAATCAGATCACTAGAGAAGATGTCCTGCAATGGTTAACTACACTCATAAGTCATAGCACTAAGAACAACTCTAAACGCCCGCTAGTGTGGCAGGAAGCAGTTTTAAAGGGTCGGGTAAGGGTTTTGGTTTAATTCACATTGGATCTCTTTGGGTTATTTTTTATTTTTTTTGGATCAGAAGTCATCTTAATACGGTGAATGTTGTGGCAAATTCCTGACAGTCTAATGTTTTAATGCTTCCCATTTAATTTAAATGTTCTAACTTTATACATTTACTTACATGGAAAAAAAAAAAAAACTAAAAAAAAAAAAACTATGCAAAAGCTTTTTAGTAAAAGCATCTCGCTTATCAGAGTTCAAGAGGTAGCAAAAGTGACCAGTCCATAGCATCCTTCATCTTACATGTCTCTATATATACAGCCAAACTAGGCTGACACATGCACACACGCATACACGCAGGAGTACCGAACCAGTGACAAGTCACCATGAACAGCAATAGGGTAAGAGCACTCCTCCAGTGCTGACCTGTCTGTAAGAGGAGACTTTCTTACCCCATTTTTTTGGGAGGCAGCATGTGTGGTGAAGATATACATAACTTACAACCAGCCGACATTTTGAGTCATGTAAGCAGGACATTATGCACTGTAACAAAGCACTGGGAGTCCTGTGAAGGACAGAATGAGTTACGATGCTTCGGTTTCGGAGCTCCCCAATACACAGAGAAGCTAAATCATGTAAAAAGTGAGTAGTGAAAATAACAATACTAACCCACCACCCCAAATAATATCCCTAAACTTCCAGTTCAAAAATTCACAGATTCAAATGTAATTCAAATAAGTCTCCCAAAGCCCACCACTGAGACAAGTACCTATGTATGGACAGGAATGGGGTGGGGAATAATAGAGGACCTCCCTCCCACTGGCGTACATAGGTGCAACTGTTGGGCAAAATGTTAGTTTCCAGTCTGTGGTGAAAAGGTCATTCAGAAAGAAGAAAGATACTAAGGAACATGCAAAGAATTCACAGCCAAAAGATACCAAGTGCCCCAGAAAGTGCCAGCTTGCCTTTATCAATCTCTACATTGGTGTTTGAGACGAGCAACTTGGCATGAACCTATCCAGATGCCCACAGTGGTAACCAGGAGAGGGAGTTGTGAGGTTTCCTTGGTTTTCATTCATGGATACAACTAGGAAGCCAGCGCCTCTTAAGGCTGGACAGATGTAAGCAGAGCCATGTTGTAGAAAGGTGTGGACAATTCACGGTACTAAGAACATGCCTTCTGCAAATACCTCCTACCCAAAACGCACCTTCAAACCCAGGTGTAAGCTTGACTGTGTTACCAGGTTGTCACCTTGCAAAACAGAGAATTGTAACTTTGCCAGCTTTATGCAAGCAATTTACAGCCTTTGATTTTTTTTTTTTGTTAGATGTGGGTTATTGAAGTCTTTGTGTAGGTCCTGAGGATGCAAGGGAGAGAAGTGGAGGCAACATATACTTGCTTCCACTGTACCATAACTTGAAATGTTGTCATCACTTTTTACATCTTAAAGCTCAGATGAGGCATAACACCCCCTTTCTATGATGATACAACCTAACTGGAAAACTGGTACCCTTAAAGCAGCAAGTCATCAGGAAGGTAAATTGGTTTGTCTGTGTGCAGAAGAGGAGCACATTCTTAGGGTATCAAGAGTCTTTGGTTTATGATGGGGAGGTATGCATACGCAGGTGACTGATCAGATTGCGCTGCTGGGTGAATTTCCCCCCGCAGAGCTGACATTCATAGGGCTTTTCCCCTGAGTGGACACGCATATGCTCGGTCAGTCGATATTGCCTGGTAAAGCGCATTCCACACTCTTCACAAGCAAAAGGTTTGAGGCCCAAGTGGCTCCTCATATGGCGGGTCATGGTTCCTCTTTGTGTGAACATCTTGCCACAGATGTTGCAGGGGAAGGGACGGGTCAGCCAGTGCGTTTTCTCATGCTGTCGGAGGGTGGCTGGATCCTTGTAGCTCCTCTCACACATTGTGCATTTAAATGGCCGGGACTCATTTGGAAATGTTGTGTTGGGAGTGGACAGGTCCTCTGCTTCCTCTTTACAGTAGGAATCCTCTTCTTTGATATATAGCTCCTCTTCAGTATGCATTTCCACATGAGCATTTAGTTGCTCCGAATTCGGAAACCCCTTTCCACAGGGGATGCACACATACAAGTTGTCGCCAAATGGCACAGTCTCAAATCCATCTTGTCGGTAAACATAATTGGCACTGGGATGGTCATTTTCATTCTCACTATGCCCACTTTCCTCACTGATGTCTTTACCATTTTCCATCTCATCCTTACATTGGAAACTCTGCTCAGAAGCATAGCCTCCACCTGAATGTCTCTCCTTTGACATAGGCCCAACAATAACTCCATTGGGCATAGTCTCTCTTGCTTCTGGAGAATTTTCTCTTTCTTTCCTGTCCCACTCCATTTTACGTGTTGGGTGACAAAGGTTATTCTTTGGCCCAGAATCTGAGTGGTTGTCTTCCAATTCCATTGGTTCGCTGTCTCTTTTTTGGGGTGTGGATTCTTCGTAAGAGGCACAGTTGGCTATGGATGCTGAGGCAGATTGTGGTGAGCCTACATGACTGTCTGGTTGTACATTCTCATCTTGTGCAGGTAAGGACGGGCTTTTTTTAGAAAGGTCAAGGCCTAGATCATGGTCGCTCCCATTAGTGCTATTATTGAGGCTGCTGTTGCTCCCTGTACCTAGGCTTAAAGGGTGGCTATTTTCCTGTATGGGGTTGCTAACAAACACCTCATCTTCTTGGACTGTTGTTTTGGATAGTTCATTTGAGTTGGAACCCTTATTAATGTCCAAGGACTGAGAAAATCGCATGTGAGCAAGTGGGGGGGCAGAAAGCCTGTGATTTCTTCCTACGCGGCCTATGCTGGGCACTCCAAGCTTTCCTACAAATGGCTTCCCAGAACGTTTAAGTTTCTTCCTGCAAAGAGTCGCCAAGTCATGGAGTTGGAGGTAGCTTGCTGCAGTGAGGAGATCACTAAAATTCTGCTCTCCTGGCTGGTCGGATGTCAAGAGTTTACCGGTGTAAATAAAGTCCAGAATCTGTCGGAAAACAGCTGGGTTTACCATATCTGTATCCAGATTGATTAAGTTGTCATGAAGGACAAGTGATTTAAAGTACATGCTGCTGGCAGCAAGAATGTTCTTGTGAGCTCGGAACAAAGCATTTTCCACTACAATGATGACGTCACATAAGAAACCTTTGGCTCTTTGCTGGTTCAGCTGAAGCAGCAGTTGTTTGGCATGGTTTGGCAGATCCATTTCCACCTCTTCAATCAATGCGCTCTGCCTGTTCAAAATAAATGGAAAAACAAAATGAGTGTTATAAAACAAACATACCCGCATTAATAATCTCAAACTTTCATATATATTTAATATATACAATTTTGATAACCACTAAATTAGGATGTAAAGGAAATGAAAATAAGAGAAACAAAACTACGTGTGCTTATTGTATAATGTGAAACGAGAGCAAGATCCAAGAACTGCCTCAAATACCGTATTTTTCACCCTATAAGCCTCCAAAGTGGTTGGAAAACGTCAGTGCGCCTTATGGGGTGAATACTAATGAGCGCTTGCATTTTGGAAGCTCTCATTAGTAAAGAAGGACCGGGAAGCAGTGAATGCAGCGCTCTGTACTCGCCGCTTCCTGGTCTTTCTCGGCCGCTCACTGCTGTGTCGGCACTCGGCGACCTCATGCTGTGCGGTGTCGGGTCACAGCACGGCAGGTAGACCAGGAAGAGTGCTCGGTCTCCGGAGTGGCGGCGTCTGGAGCAGGAGAGGCAAGTTATTTTTTTTTCTCTGATCTGCGGCCTGCTTCACATGGGGGACTTATTAACATGGGATCTGATGTCTGATTCAGGGGCTCAAACATTGGGTATCTTATAAAAAATAGGCATCTAAAGCTTCGATTGGGGGTCTTATCTGAGGTCTGAATGGAGTCTTATTAAGAATGGGGCTCTGATCTGAGGTCTGAATAGAGGCCTTATTAAGATTGGGGGGTCTAATCTGAGGTCTGAATGGGAATCTGATTAACATTGGGGTTCTGCGCTGAACTTTGATATAGATTTTTTTTCTCATTTTCCTCCCCTAAACCCTAAGTGCATCTCATTTGGTGAAAAATATAGTATGTAGTTTGGGCACTGACTGTAATATACCAGTGTATTTGTGATTTTTATATTTTACAATATGTACATTTGAAATTTGTACTTATCATTCTTCAGCAGAGCCTCACTAGCAGATATTACAGGAGACCAGAGAAATTATGGATGAATACAGTGATTGTCTGGCTATCGTTGGACTGGGAGTCAAGACAAAGGAGCTTTCTGATGGCAACAGAGAATTAGGCCACATTCAGACGGCCACAATGTGTGAGCATTTTAGTGTCCATATTACAGCCGCAAATTCTGGGTCAAATTATCCAAACTAACAGCATCATAGGAACCTATAGTGCTGCAAGTTCGGATTAGGAGACTTGTAGTAGAACGAGTATTTTTGGCTGCAATATGGACTCGAAATTGTGTGCATATAGAACACCATACAAATATCAGGTGACTTGTAGATCAATGGCTCATCATTACTATTATATGGGACTCGGACTCAACCAGATCCAACAAGCCATCCGGAATCTCAGTTGCGCCATGAGCTGGTAACACAGAACGTGGTGGGGCTTACTACCAAGAGTGGCTTTTTCAAATCCAAATATATGTAATGTGTAAAACTAAGAAGAAAAAAAAAACTTCTTTGTATTGAAAAATGAAGAGGCAGAACACACAAGTCAGGAATGCACCAACAGTGCTCATGGTGCTGCAAAAACTACAGAGTCAAGCAAAGTTCAGCTGACAAGCTTCGCAGTCAATTTAAACCATATGCAAAGGTTTGCCTGCGGGGCCCAGCCAGTGAAAAACAAAAAATGAGGAGGAGAAAGAGGAGTAGGAGAAAGGGGTAGTGAGAATGGAGAAGAAACAGGACCCATACAGAGCCCACGACGCGACAATATACATCATACTCCAACAGAGGAATAGATGATAAAGAACTAGAGATACAAATGAAAATGGCAGAAATTGTTTTTCTACTGTTCATCTGAGGTTAGGCACGAAAATGGTTAGATCCCAACTATGGGAATCAGCAAAACTGTGCTAATCGCTTAAAAAAAAACAACCACACACACACACAGACTATAATGCCTCATACACACGGCGGTGTCTGTACTGTGGTCTGCAAGCCATTGATCTGCAAAAATTGTAGATTGGACACTGATGCAAAATACAGTTGTGCGCATGAGGCCTAAGTCAGAGCTTTACAAACGTTAACATCCATCACCGAGAGGCAATTAATGTAATATATGGCCAATACAAGGACTTCATTAGGTTGGCGGTTAAAAGAAAAGCCACCAGCTGCCCTTCCAGCTTTTGACAGCATCTTGCTTAAGAAAAAAAAAAAAGAACAAAGAATTCGACTTGGGCTACTTTCACATCTGCAGATGTCCTCTCCGACAGGCTGTTCTGGCACAGAATGCAAAGAATTGGCCACACAAAAAACGTTGCCTGCAGCAGTTTTTGGCCCAGCCAATTCCCGCCATATTTGCCAGGTAGCGGCCGGATCCCCGTTGACTATAATGGGGTCCGCCAGGTGGCAGTATCGGGCAATACCAGATTTGCAGAACTCCAGCAAACTGTTCTGTCAGAACAGCCACAGACATGAAACTAGCCTAGGGGTCACTGTCCCAAACCAATAGGTACAGTTCAGGAGCAATGCCCATACTGGAATACAGTGTGTAGTACGGGATTGCAGCCTTCATTTTACAAATGGCTGGCAAAATGAGAACTGGAATCCCTTTGGTTGCTATGAATAAGGGTACTTTCACCCTCGCGTCAAGAGGATCTGGCAGGCAGTTCCGGCCGGATCCAGCAATCTGTGTGCAAACGGACAGCATTTGTAGACTGATCCGTCTCACAAATGCATTGCAATAACGGATCAGTCTCTCCGGTTTTCATCCGGAAAAAAAAAAAAAAACAGTTTTTTTTTGCTTTTTTTTTTTTAAAGGTCTGACCCATGCGCAGACAGGAAGAACAGATCTGTCAATGCGATATTTTTAATGCTGGATCCTGCACCAATACATTTCAATGTATATTAATGTTGGATCCGGCATTCCGGCAAGTGTTCCAGAATGTTGGACGGATATAATACCGCAGTGACTGAACTAAAGACATCCTGAACGGATTTTTCTCCATTCAGAATGCATGAGGATAAGGGTCCATTCACACGTCCGTGGTGTGTTGCGGATCCGCAACACACCCGGCCGACACCCCCATAGAGCAGCCCATTCTTGTCCGCAGCTGCGTACAAGAATAGGACATGTTCTATTTTTTTCCAGGGCTGCGCACCAGAAGTTCAGCGGCGCGCTCCGGAAGTGCAGATGTGGAGAGCACACTGTGTGCTCTCCGCATCCATTCCGTTCCCATTCAGAATGAATGGGTCCGCACCCGTCCCGCATAATTGCGGAACAGGTGCGAAAACTGAATGCAGACGTGTGAATGGAGCCTAAAACTGATCAGTTCTTTTCCGCTATTGAGCCCCTAGGACGGAACTCAATGCCGGAAAATAACGCAAGTGTGAAAGTACCCTAACTCCACCTTACAACACTAATTTTGCTATATATTGGAGACTTAGTATCGCTCCTGTACATTAAACTTTTAGCACTTCTGGACATTGCTCCAACACCCCCTCTCTCATTCAGAAACCTATCACAAGCAAATTCACATCTGAGTTGGAGACTTCGTTCTGGACAACTTTCCCAGAGTTCGCCAAAAATAACGGAGAGAAAAGAATTGCATACAGGAATTTTTTTCTCCACTAAAAACGATCTCCTGGGAGAACGTATCACGCTCTAGTCAATTGGATCTATTGAGCTTCATTGCTGTCAGATATGTGCCGCATTTGGCACTTCCGTTATTTTGGTTTTTCTGCTTCTATAACAGAGCAGAAGAACGGAAATAGGAGCGCTGATGTGAAAGTGCCCTAACTCTTACATGAGTGCCATAGTAACAACATTTTTAAGCCGAATTGTGTACTTTTCAGCTAATAAAGCCCAATGAGCGGGCTCTGCCATATGCTCAATTGTTACAATATTCCCATTCACTTTGTGTGAGGTGGAGGACTCGAGCTTCTCTCTCCTTTTCAGGTTTAGCAGGAGGACAGCATACATTAAAAAATATGACTGCTTATCTCTAAAGAAAGGAAGGAATGGAAAGAAAAGTGAAAAGAAAGTATTCTGGCACCTGATGCAACATGACACCAAGTAAGAGAGGGGGGAAAAGAGCCCAGGCCACTACCCTTTCTTTTCCTCCCCCTCAATAAGGCAGCTGGCACAGGCGGGCACTGCATTGCAAGGAGACTGGACAAAAGAGACCACACAGATTCTGGAAAATGTGTGTGCGCGTAAAAGTACAGGCTGCCAAGCTCAGCAGGAGATTGAGGACTGATCCTATAGCAAAACAGGGAGGAAGAGGGGGGGCGGCTTTGAGGTACTGTACTACAGTCATTAAAAACGTCTCAAGGATGAAGTTAGAAATACAAAAAAAAAATAATAATTGATGCCAATCATTATGGGGAACATCTATGGAGACTTATACACCCTACTTATCTATGATCTATATACACACACATACGGCAAAATAAGCAGTAATGCCACAGTCATACAGTCGGATCAACGCGACATTTGTATGTACAGACCCTTCGTAGTGCATATACTGCCCAGAAACAATGTTCTCACAAACTTGGAGTAAAATCAGAGGTACATGAAGGCTCACAGACCTCTGAGGGTGAAAGGGTACGTTCAGACGATGCAATTTTTACGACAATTACCAGGACAGTACATGTGGATAGGATTTACGCATCAATATATTACCATTTTGGAAGTGATCGTCCATCCTATTCTCCCACAATATTGACACAAAGTATGGCAAAACCCTTTTATCTTCAGTTTATGGGGGGAAAAAATTACTATGGAATTGAGAGCATGCTGCAGACTGTAAAATCAGGGTCATGCCTGTTCTGCTGTAGAAACCCCACAGATTTCACCTTTTGCAACAGAAATGGAAATTCTACAGCAAAATACGCATGTCGTGCGTGTGGATTTTGCAGGACACCCATTTAGCTACAAATGATATGAATCCTTAACCACTTCATTGCCAGGCGATTGGCGATTTTCCGTTTTTCACTCTTTGCCTTCCCAGAGCCATAACTTCCCCCCCCCCCCCTTCAAATGCATACCTACTCCAGAAGCAGTTCAAACTATGAGACTACAAGACAGAACAAATTGTAACCCAGATCAAGTGTGCTCCTTGCTGGACCTTTGCCTATTTTAAGTATATGGATACATTCTACAGACAGAAGCAAGGCTCTGCCATGAGATCGCCAGTTTCACCCATTGTACCCAAGCTGCTCATTGAGGAGGTGGAACGCAATGCTCTAAACACCTTTGTGGTTTAGATATGTGGATGACCAAAAAACCAAAAAAACAAACAGAAGAAGACGAGTTACACATGCTAAGATGTGCAAAAAAAAAAAACACACTGGCTTTTATGGACTGCTTGGTAACAGTCAGAGAGGAAGGAAGGCTGGAAGCTGGAGTCTACAGGAAACCTTATCATATGGACAAGTACCTGCTGCTTGACTCCCACCATCCTCTGGATCACAAATGGAGGGGAGGGGAGGTCGGGTCATCAGAACCCTACACCACTGGGCAGATAAAACCTCAAGCAGGCCAAGACAAGGGAATTCGAACCCCTCAAAGGAGCCCTTAGAACTTGTGGGTATCCAGACTGGGTTTTTGTTAAAACTGAGAAAACGGAAAAAAAGAAGGCGAAGATTGCCAGTGAAGGTGTGGAGAAGGGCAGACGGAAGAACTTGATTCTTCTGTACATAGCAGGGGCATCTGCAGAGTTTTTAATAAACATCACATCCCTCTCTGCTTTAAAGCTGGCAACACACTGAGGCAGCAACTATTTCACCCAAAAGACCCTACGCCAAAACACAAAAAGTGCAATATTGTGTATGCAGCCCAGTGCAGTGAGGAGTGGCAAGATTTGTACATTGGGGAAACAAGACAGCTCTTACACCAGCCTATGGCCCAGCACAGAAGAGCCAACACCTGCGGTCAGGACTCTGCGGTGTGCTAGAGTGGGCGATTAATCGGTAAAAAACCAAATCACAGCCTGAATCATCAACATCATTTTGCCCATTTCAATTATTCTGGTTACAGCCGATGCTGCTGTACTCCGACCCTCTGCTCTTTAGATGTTCGCGTCATACTCCTCCACTCACTTCAACTGTGGCCGGCTCCTCCTATTGCTCCAACTGCGGACACCTCCCCCCACTGCGGCCATCGCCTCCCACTGCTCCAACTGTTGGCAGAGAACTAGGAGGGCAAGAAAGAAAAACAAAATAATTGCTCATTAATTGTAATGGAGGTAAAATATTCAATTAATCCTGATATTGATCATAATCGCCCAGTTCTACTGTGTACCTATATCTTAAGGACAAAGGGCATTCGTTTGAGGATGCCAGCAAGGTTCGCATCTCAGACACAGCGGAGGACTGGTTCCCAAAAGGTGTAAAAGAAGCCATTTATGTTAAGCTGGAGAAAATAAGCTTGAACCGAGTTGGAGAGATGCAACATCTATTGTCTGCCACTTACAATGCGGCTCTAACACCTCGCCCAAGGCAGTTTAATGACAACTAATAGCTTCTGCCATGCAAATGCAATCCACAGCTTACCTCCATGACTGAAGCATGAGTCACCAGTATTTAATGCGGGAGAATTCTTGTACAAGCCATTCTAATTGAGAAAGCCAGTTAAATGACTAGCAAAATTACAAATCCAGTTGTTCTGACTTATTACTTTACCCATAACTTTTTTTTTTTATAGTTAAGTCTATGGAGTTGTAGGAGGGCTCATTTGTTGCGGGGTCATCTGTAATTTATATTTATACCATTTTGGACTGTATCACTTTTTATTATTTAGGGAGAGGTAGAGTGATTATTTTGTCCCTCCCCCTACACAGTTAGGCTACTTTCACACCAGCATTTTCCCTTTCCACTAGTGAGATCTGTCATAGGGTCTCAATAGCGGAGGAAAACGCTTCAGTTTTGTCTCCATTCATTGTCAATGGGGACAAAACTGAACTGAAGGGAACAGAGTGCACCAGAATGCATTCGGTTCTGTTTTATTGCATTCCCATAACGCACACAAAGGCGCTGCAAGCAACGTTTCAGAGTGTGTCCTGGGATGCAGAGCAGGACGGATCCGTCATGACTCACAATGTAAGTCAATGGAGAGACGGATCAGTTTTCTCTGACACAAAAGAAAACAGATCCGTCCCTCACTGACTTACAATGGGATCCGTCATTGCTATGTTAAAGATAATACAACCAGATCCGTTCATAGTTAACTGAGTTAAGTGACTATTCGATCACTTGTCCCATAGACTGCAATTAATTAACACTGTAGTCTATGGGAGTTGCACTATGTTCCTATGGAGTGGAGAAAAAAAAAAAAACAGTTTCCCTGATCTCTGCCAGACATTGCCTTTAAAACAGCAGAAGCCAGGCAGCTATGGTGTGCGGAGGTGGCTATGGAGTGATGCCACCTGAATCCAGCGGCGGGGCCCAGGTAAGTATGAACCCCACTGCGGTTCCAGCCAATCTGAAGAGGTCTGTTAAAAAAGTGGTGTGTGTTTAACCCCTTTAAGGCGAGACCTATTCTATTTTATTATGGAGCCTTATGGTGACTTCTGCTGTTTGCATTTTCCCTTTGGTGTGGCAATACTTTTTGCGTGACATCACTACATTATTTTTCTACTGTGACATCACTGTGTATAATTCCAGTGTATTATTCAGGGTATTATTCTAATAATATGACATCACTGTGTACATTATACCTGTGCTAGGACATCAAGGTGTGCCTAAGCCCGTGCACAAGGGAGTGAACGATCAAAGGCATTTCTGAAAGTGGTGGTACGGGGTCCCATGGTTACCTGTTACGTCCTTGAGTATATGGGATATAACATACTGTATAAGAAGTGTACATGTGTGATATGAGCCTAGCCAAGCGGCCAAACAGTAATCATTTTATGTGCGGAACGCTACATTTCCGTACAAGCATCCACAAGCCAAGATACGTATGTATGGGATTTTTGTAAAGGTGTTCATTGTCTGGCTTGTTTATGCTAACCAATGATAGTTAGGCCACTTGTACACATTTGAATCAGGGCATAATCGCTTTGTGCAAACAGGGCATTAGAGTCTGCCGAAAGTAGACTACGTGCCAAAACCTCTAAGCGTGAGCTGGCAGGAATAGCTCAGGTGCATGCATCACTGGAAAGGAGGGAGCGCTGGAGATCTGACACATGAGCTTTATGAGAACAAACATTTGTTGCTAGAAGGAGACTGTATTTTGTTCTTGAAGTGCAGGATAATACCTGCCCGCTAGAGGAGGAGCTGAGGACAGCTCCACAAGAGTATGCGTGCCATGCCTGACAAAATGCTGAGCAGCAGAAGTAATTAGAAATAATAAGACAACACAAAGCAGGAGAGAAACCTCAACACACCCCTGCACCTACTCCGCCATTTAGACAGCCTTACGGATCGCAGTTCAGTGCTATGCCCTCACTGAATAGCTTCCTTTCTCTGCCTCAGTTTACCCTACGTTCAAGGATGCGTCGTGAAATCCGGCAATGGAACAGCCTGACGGTGTTCAACATATCAATGCCGCAAATTGCCGCGCCCCCGTTGACAGCGGATGGTTCCCCATCAGAACTCAATGTAGTTCTGGCAGTTCAGTTGTCAAGCAAAAAGGGTTTGAAAGTCATAAGGCACACAACTTAACCCCCTTAAAACCGGGCGCATTTTGGGCCTCAAGGTCCAGGCCATTTTTAGCCATTTTCTACTTGTGCTGGTTAAACCATAAAAACTATAATTTTTAAGGGGGCATCTGTGAGCAGATCTCTACCTATGACACTGGCTGACCTGTTACATGTGCTCTTGGCAGCTGAAGGTACCCGTGTGGGTCCCATGTTCATATGTGATGTTTGAATATATGCAAATAAACATCTAGGAGTAATGGGGGCATTGCCATTACACTTAGAGGCTCCGCTCTCTCTGCAACTGCCGCATCCTCTGCACTTTCCCAGGGCCGGTGTGACATTTACAGTGCCTGGTCCTGTCAAAGTTGAGAGGGCAGAGCCACTAGGTGTAACAGCAACGCCCCCATTGCTCCTAGAGGCTCATTTGTATATAATAGAATATCCTTTTTCTCAGCAATGTGGGCACATATGAACATGGGACCAACACAGATGTCTTCAGCTGCCAAGTGCACATGTAACAGGTCAGACAGTGTCATAGGTACCAATCTGCTGACTGATGCCTTTTAAGCGATTATACTTCCTTTATACATATGAGGGTTTTTTTAGTTCTGGTTTGTAAAATAAATGAAATTTTTGTCTTTCAATACATGTCTGTGAAGTGTATTTTTCATGTTCTTTTTTCCTATAAAGAAGCCACTGAAAATGGCCTGAAATCCTTCTTTCGTGTCATACTGTGTGCTCAATGAGTGCCATGTACAAAGTTCCGGGGTCTGCCATGACTATATAGCCGAACAGCTTCAGACCATTTTCACAATGGTCAGTATTTAGGCAGTACTTGTAAGCCAAACCCAGGAGCAGATCCGAAATACTGATAAATAGTGCCCCTTAGGTAATCCAATATTAGTTTGAGGATTCTCTGCCCCCCCCCCCCTCTCCTGTCTCAGAGATACGGCTCCCGATATTCTGTGTGCCCAATAGGCAAATATACATGGTTTTCCAAGGGGTGCCAACCATAGCTTGTCTCCTGGTGTGGAGACGTCTTGGTTTTGAAGCTGTCCAGATCCCCTCCAAACTCCTAACTCAGAACTGCTCAGGTGGTGAGAGGAAATACGATAAAGCGCACACTTTTCAGGTAGGAAAGAGTCCTCTTAAATTTAAAGCGCCATTGATTCCAGGGCTCTGTACATACGAATATGGTTTACATACATCACATAGTACAATAAACATGGACTGAGTGACAGACTAGTACAGACGGAGAGAGGATCCTGACCGGGTGGGGGGTTACAATCTGCATTCGAAGTGCTAATCCATTAGCAAAAAGAAAAAAGGACACCATGTCACATACTTTTGCACACTGTAAAAAAAAAAATCAATAAAACCTTACTCATCTTTTAAATGTCCTGCCACCCTGGCCGAAGGTGGCATCATTCCCATTGTTCATGTGACTGCTGCTGCCAATCACTGGCCTCACATGTACATGAATGGCCCATGAGCACCAAGGTCTGTCACTGCCAACAAGAGTCGCATGAATGGGTGCCATCGGTGCGGGACGCCTAAAAGTAGAGTTAGGTTTTTATCTTTATTTTGCGATATACTTTTTTTAATCTTTGAAAAGCCCTTTTATTTCATCTTCACTGTAAACAGCCAGATCAGAAACGTATAGTTTACCGCGTCGTGGCCACATACGATAGCGAGCCTGGATACCATTAAGCAACGTTACACAATCAGATACAGGTAGCACAGGCATTCAGGCTTCTTTACGTAGATCACAAATCCCATTTTGCTCCTCTATTCAATTTTAAACTATAGGAGCAGAAAGGATATAGACACTGGCAATAAAATAGTTAACCTTCATTCCAGACACACCCTGGCAGGGACCGATCATAGAAAGGAGGGGAGGAGGGTAGTCTTGCCCTGGGGCACAAGGTGCGTCTCTATTCTAGCAATATGGGCTCAAACTGCAGGTGAGAGAAGGAAGACACACAAGAAAAAAAAAAAAAAAAAAAGGAAAGGTAACGACAAACAGTATAAGGAGGCCCTGACTTAAGCACTCGTCTGAGTGGCACATTTGCCCTCCTGCCAACATGGTCATAAAAAAACTAAAGAGTGGCACACCGGAGACTTCTCTGCAAATGTGCAGCACGGGTTGGCAGGCAGGGAACCTGACCTACATACGAAAATATGGTTTCTACTCTATGTAAAGTTAGTCCATAAAGTTGTAAAAAAAGGTAAAGTACACTAATCAGACAAAACAGAAAGGGGGGATAAAAACTGACGACCAGCGCGCCACATTTAGCCTGTAGTGTAAGAGCAGGTCAGCTTTCATCTGTACAGATATACCCGGCATGACGACTAAAGTCCATCTCCACACAATGTGCTGTTGTGTGCATTTAGAAGCGTATCATGGCAGGCTGTCACGAGATATGGAAATCTTGTTTTTACACCCCTGATTTATACCTAGAATGACTTGTGGCCTCTTTGGGCATTCCCATTTCAAGGGTTAATACAGCTGACGTGTCAGGCACTGGAGTAACTACCAGTTTTGGGTTTCGGTGTCATTTGTAGGTAGATCTATGCCACAGAGGCCATTACACAGAAGGCAAGCACAAAGGTGTCCAGGTGGGTATCTGGAGTATTGTTTCGTTTCCCCTCCTCCCCACCACCACCCTAACTACAACCACCACCTCTCACCCTCCAACTTGCCCAGCAGGCGTCTCAAGCTCTGTGGAATGCAGACCAGCCCCAGGCACCAGCTTAGGACCTTCCCAGTAAAGTGTTTGCCAACTCTGTATGCCTTTTAAAACCGAGGCACTGTGAATACCAAGAACTGGTGGGGGGAGGGGAGGCTGCAGGGGCAGAGCAGATGAAGGCATGCTAAAATTATATAATGTATGCCTCAATTATATAAATATTGCTTTCCTTTAGTTATTTTATTTATTACATTGCATGAGTGTTCCCATCAACACTACTGAGACAGTACACCAAACATATACATCTATCGAAAATGGGTTTGTAAAATACGGAAACGCACAGAGGCTCCCACAGACACAGGCTGCAATATAAGAAGCAGTGCTGCGAGGGGTGAATACCGGAGTTCGGGTACTTTCACACTTGCGTTAAAAAGTTTTCCGGCATCGAGTTCCGTCCTAGGGGCTCAATACCGGAAAAGACTGATCAGTATTATCCTAATGCATTCTGAATGGAGAAATCCGTTCAGTATGCATCAGGATGTCTTCAGTTCAGGCACTCTTACGGTACTTGGCTGGAGAAAATCTGGTTTTCCGGTCTGCGCAGACCTTTAAAAAATAAATAAATAAATAATAAATAAATAAATACTGGATATGTTTTTCCGGATCATACCGGAGAGACGGATCCGGTGTTTCAATGCATTTGTTAGACGGATCAGTCTACAAATGCTTTCCATTTGTACATGGATTTCTGGATCCGGCAGGCAGTTCTGGCGATGGAACTGCCTGCTGAATCCTCACAACGCAAGTGTGAAAGTACCCTAATTTGACAGCCAGTGGAGCACCCAATTTATGTATGGCGGCATATAGTAGGGTCCTGGTGTCATACAGTATCCCCTGCGGTGCGGATTTCACCCTTTGCAATACAAAGACTGAATTCCTCATGTAACACAATTAGATTTTTGCTGCAGATTCCGCCACTGAATTGCAGCAAAATGACAGGCAGAAGTTTCACCCGAGGCAGGGGAGCGCCGTACACTCAACACTGGATTACGCCAATCAGCCGATTGCTGGGCCCGCTTCCTTACAATAATGGGTTGCGAAGTGAGAAGATGGTAGAAGTGCCCATATCTGAGATGGGATGAACTACTGATGCCAAGAAACAAGATTGCTGGAGCAGACCGAGTCACATCTAGGTGCTTCTGGGGTGAGTACCTTTTGATGGTGGGGAGTGATGGAATGCTGTAGGCCATGTCACATTGGCCATCTTCATTTTCTACAATTTTATTAAAAAAACGGGACAGATGGAGCTTTGACTTTGTATGCTTGGGCACAAACCCCAGAACCTTGATTCCTCTAGAATAGATCCCGCCGCCAAGTCAAGCTGTGAAGAGCACTTCTCCTCTTGAAATACACGTCGGTAAATGTGTGGTTTGGAACAGGTACAGCCACGATTAGTGTTACGAATCCCTAGACTGCAGTCGGGAAACCTGTTTCACGCCCGTCATCTTTAATTGGCTCCACTAAGCGGTGGATTCATCGCTACAATCTTTTAAAGGCTTTTGTTTGCACAATCCCCACCCACAGAAGAAAGGTGATAAACGACCTCCTCCTGCCCGCCCACCCACCCACAAAAATACCAGGTATGCATTTAGGACGGTGCAGTCAGCATCGTGCCCAGTGACTGCGGTTAGGGAGTGTTCCTAGAAAGGACAGGTAGACAATGAGCACGGCTTTTAGCCAGAGGAACATCTAATACATAGATAAATATAGTACTCTGCATACAAATGGGTTCTACAAGTCAAGCTGTATTTATTTAACCTGCCACAGAAACACGGGGTTAACAGAATATGTGAGAAGATACCATGTGCCGTACATGTCCAATCTTGAACGGTTGCAATATGGAGTTTCCCTTGTATTCATACAACTACAGGCACAGTGAGACTGATGAGTATATTGTGCCAGTTATAAATCGGATGGTATGAATCAGGTGGCCTACAAACCTGCAGTCCTAGCACCACAGCACGAAGGTCTACACCTGCCCACCAGGGACTGGGGAAACAGTTTTGCATGTTAGCGATAGCAAAGCGTATGTGCTATACAGAACAGATCTGCCATTTTCCTTGGTGAACTAGACATCTAGGCCGAGGGTTGGCATTTTCCGGCTCTTGGAGTTATGGGACTGGGGATCAAGCATGTCTATTGTAGGATGCCTTTTTTTTTTTTTTTTTAAATAATTCTCAAATTGTTACAGGATTACCTCCTGCTCTTTCAGTCACCTTGTAAATGGGACACAGAAGCGTAATCTGTGGTTTTACACGCCCAAATAGGACCTGTCAGTTTGGCAACGGATTACATGGGGGATGCCAGTTCTGGAGCATCCATTATTATCCATGCCATTCCTTTATTATTACTGTTAGAAAATATGAATGAATTACTAGAGGTTTGCAACAAAGGTGTTACCATACCAGTTGGGGGCGTGTCCCTGCACAGTCTAACACAAACAGCCCTGATTGGATAAATGTCATACGCAGGGACACAAAAGGAAATACACCGACGGATTTGCTTTGTAAGCTGCTAGTAATGAATAACTTCTAGCAGGAATAATAAAGGAATGGCACATCATAGAGTGACATGTTTCAGAGTTGCTATTGGGCTACTTTCACACTAGCCTTAATATTTTCCGGTATTGAGATCGGTCATAGGGTCTCAACACCGGAAAAAAAATGCTTCCGTTTTGTCCCCATTCATTGTCGATGGAGACAAAATGTAACTGAACAGAACGGAGTGCTCCAAAATGCATTCCGTTTGGTTGCGTTCTCATACCGGGTCGGGCAACAGATTTTACCAATGCCCTGAGTTTACTACCAAGGCCAGCGATTGGCTGCAGCGGTGGCTGTGTACCCGCACATCACGCTGTAGTCTGCAAACAAACAGAGGAAGAACCGTCAGCACAAAGAACAAGCTAGGGTTTTTTTTTTGGTTGTTTTTTTTTTTTTGTTATACAACATCCAATGGCATTGGTAATTATCTCGGGCGACCCCTTTAACATTACACATAATCATTTTCTGTTCCAATCTTATTGAATGAATATTTATATCTATGCTGCTTATAAAAAAAATAAAAATAATAATGTATCTGTCTGGGAAACATGGTCTGTGTGTCAGACGCAACTTCCGAACAGACCATGGCCCCAGATCTGACTGCATGATGGTGATTCAGGAAGATGTGGGCCGAGTTGTTGTACTGCAATCATTCCGGTCAGGGGAGCCGCAGTCAGGCCTGGGAAATGTGGCCGACACACGGACCGTGGTTCGTGGACCGAGCATGGTTATTTGAATCAGCCCTAAATTATCCCTAGACCAGGGATTTGTGGATAAAATTCAGAAATTCTATAAAAACTTATTTTTTTTTTTTTACTGTTCTTTATCTGAAACTTGACATTCCCTCATTATACATGAAAGCATTAAACTTCTATGATATTAGGGTGGCCATACACGTAAGAGCTGTTAAATGAATGTGTTTTCAGTTGAGCACTATTTCCTTTTTTTTTGGGGGCACACCCCAATGGAGCTTAGGCCGTGTTTCCATCTCCGGCACTGCTGGATTCTATAGTTCACCTCTGGATCCCCTTCGACTGTAATGAGGTCCGGCGGTGATCCATAAATGCTGAGTTTTGGCCGGACAGGCAGCGTTTTTTTGTCCGTCCGACGGGCATTTGTGCCGAATCATCTTGTCGGAGAGGTGAACGCAGCCTCACCTGTACCTGGACATTTACGCTTGACGCCGACAATGCTTGTCCAAAGTACAAGCACAATTTTTGGTAAACTTGGCTTGATGAGGCCTAATGGTGATGTAAATTAGCAGGTGCTCAAGCAACTTACACAGATTTTAAATTTTAAAAAGGAGATCTTCCTAATGCAGCAGATGCCAAGCCATTAAATGTGACACGTGCAAGATGGGGAGTGACACCAAGCCTCTGGCCTCTTGCAGCTGGGAAGTAATTGACGCTTGAAAGAGGTAATCCCAAGAAACGGGGAATTCACAGGAGGGGGGCAGGGTAAAGTGATACAATAATTTAAGGAGTAGCTCTTGAAGCCAAACAAGTACACCCTGTCCAACGACGTCTGCTCCCTGGTGATTTAGAGCAGAGGAGACCCCTGATGACCACCACCAGTGCCGAGCAGTCTTCACTGGTGGGGCTGGTTACCGTTTATACACATGTACATCTACTAAACACGGTATCTTGAAATGAACATACGTGGACCACACAACAGGCCCAAGATTTCCAAAACATTCTTCTCAGGGGTCTCGCAGGAAATCAGTTCATTATAGTAGGACGCTAATGACAAAGATCTTGTCTTCTGAAAACATCATGTGGCCACAACCTCCAGATCTAAGCAATAACCAGGCATTAATTATTAAGATGGCTGCAGTCACTGGGCAGGCCCTTAACCTCCTCACCCTGAGGGACGTGTGTTCTGAATGAGGAGAACGCCCCTGCATGCCTTCAACGCCATTCTTATAACCAGGAGAAAAAAAGGTTCATTTAGGACTTCCAGCAATGTGCCACCAAAGGACTATTTTTTTTTTAACTCTACTGATCATATTATCATGATCCAGGAAATGTCCACATCCAGAAGATAATTCCAAATACATCCATCCGTCATCTCCTGGGCCTCTAGAAGCAGCAATTAGAAGACCAGGACATCTATGATTTCACTCATCTCTTTTGGAAGGAGCGCCTGATGCAGGACAGTATTACGGAGTATTACCCACTTGGTAAAAAAAAAAAAAAAAAAAAACACAAACCGTTTTTCCCCAGCTAGGAATATGTGAATCCACATGAGCCATGCAAGCTAGGGGTTAAAAGGAAAAAAGAAAGCTTGAAGCTAATAAATAAATACACCCATCAGGAACGCTGCCAGTTTGCCAACATGAGTCTGTTTCGCTTTCTGTGTGTAGATGACCTGGAGCGAAGGAAATGCTTTTCCAGGAATTTCTGACACTCGTTCCCATTCACGCTATGTAAGCTGGCGTCTGCCCATGTAACTCAAGCGCTTGGGCAGAGCATGTGAACAATTAATTACATACTAAATAAGCTGCCTTCTGCTAATTGTTCAGCATCTTCCAAACAGACAAATGTATTGCTTAAAGGGGCAGTCTGCTTGGCGCAATCTCTTGACAAAAAGCTAATCACAGAGTGGCCTTCTGCTGGGACCCCCAGTAGCGCCATCACAGGGGAAATGAAAGACTACAAAATGCCCACTTCAATCACAGGCTAAGGCTCCGACACGCAAGGTGCCACCAAAAGCCAATAATACGAATGGGATCAGAATGCATCTCACCAGTTCCCAGAATCGCACATAAACCAAAAACGGATGATTCTGCGCTTGCAGCAACTTGTGCTGGAATCCCATTCAGTTCGGTGGCTGCTCTGCCATACAGAGATCTTTGGTTGTACGGCATGTATCACGGCCAGGATCTCTGTGTAGCCCCCGCCTCGTGCAGGACAGGACATGTCTACACAACAGCAAGAAAAGCTTTTTGTAACCACCCTGCATTATTGCCCCAAGGCGACTATCTTAAAGTGGGCATCCTCTTTTATTAAAGGGGTTGTCGTAGCGGTGGCATATCGTTCGCTGTGATGCGACGGCCGAGGCCTGTGATCATAGGACCAAATCGCTTCTTGGGAAACAGAGCAGCGGCGAGAGACCATGCCCAGCCGAGTGGGCTTTTTTTATGTTAAAGGGGTCATCTGACTCTTTGCAACTGACCACCTATCCTCTTGACACATTATCAGTATCTGATCAGTGGTTTGAGAAGTCACCTTCTCGCTGCTTCCCCCAAGCCAGTGATGTCACGACCATCGGTCACATGGCCTATGCGCAGCTTAGCCCCATCATATACAAAGAATACGATAACCCCCTTTAAGGGGCACAGGATGGGACCCCAGAAACACAACACAGAACGAGTACAAATCTTTCCATTAAGCCTCACGCATTCCGCAAAACGCGTCCCTATTGTAGAACTGCCTATTTTTACCTGCAAGACAGACAAAAGTAGGACGTGTTCTCTTTTACGGAAATTCCTTGCTGACATACGGATGCAGATAGCACATGGCGTGCTGTCCGCATTTTTTGCGGCCCCATTGAACTGAATGGGTCCCTATTAGATCCTCAAAAAAGGGGTATCTGGCAGGGTTCATCTTCCCTAGCCTCTGGATATGTAGATGCAGGGGTATCTGGCAGGGTTCATCTTCCCTAGCCTCTGGATATGTAGATGCAGGGGTATCTGGCAGGGTTCATCTGCCCTAGCCTCTGGATTTGTAGATGCAGGGGTATCTGGCAGGGTTCATCTGCCCCAGCCCCTGGATATGTAGCTGCAGGGGTATCTGGCAGGGTTCACCTGCCCTAGCCTCTGGATATGTAGATGGAGGGGTATCTGGCAGGGTTCATCTGCCCTAGCCTCTGGATATGTAGATGCAGGGGTATCTGGCAGGGTTCATCTGCCCCAGCCCCTGGATATGTAGCTGCAGGGGTATCTGGCAGGGTTCACCTGCCCTAGCCTCTGGATATGTAGATGGAGGGGTATCAGGCAGGGTTCATCTGCCCTAGCCTCTGGATATGTAGATGCAGGGGTATCTGGCAGGGTTCACCTGCCCTAGCCTATGGATATGTAGATGCAGGGGTATCTGGCAGGGTTCATCTGCCCTAGCCTCTGGATATGTAGCTGCAGGGGTATCTGGCAGGGTTCATCTGCCCTAGCCTCTGGATATGTAGCTGCAGGGGTATCTGGCAGGGTTCATCTGCCCTAGCCTCTGGATATGAAGATGCAGGGGTATCTGGCAGGGTTCATCTGCCCTAGCCTCTGGATATGTAGCTGCAGGGGTATCTGGCAGGGTTCATCTGCCCTAGCCTCTGGATATGTAGCTGCAGGGGTATCTGGCAGGGTTCATCTGCCCTAGCCTCTGGATATGTAGATGCAGGGGTATCTGGCAGGGTTCATCTGCCCTAGCCTCTGGATATGTAGATGCAGGGGTATCTGGCAGGGTTCATCTGCCCTAGCCTCTGGATATGTAGATGCAGGGGTATCTGGCAGCCACTTATTCCACTGTCCAACATGAAATAAAATCATTTAAATAGCCGCTGTCATGTTGTCACCTTCTAACACAATAACTAAAGAGAAAGGTGAGGGACTATGACTGGGACCTCAGAGGGGCTAATGCTAGCGACACCAATTATAAAATGAATAATTCAGATGGTTCATTTATTTTGTACCTCATAAAAGGGCTCTATGTAATCATTCCAATGACTGGTTCAGTAACAGGCCTGGCGCGCGCGTCCTTACAGGGATGCTGTAGGGTGCATAAAGTGGCTTCTTCCTTTGATTTCCCTGGGCCTGGACTTCAGCCAGCCTCGCTAGTAAAGGCCCTAGTTTGGAATGCTTTCAACGCGTTTCCTCCACACAGGCTGATTCATGCTTTACAAGTCTGACCTACATGTAACAGTCGTACAGATGCACCCTGCCCAGATAGCGTGCACACGCTGCCCAGATGGCATATGTAGACGAGGAAGGAACGGTCCTCTTTACCTTCAAATTCTGAAAGTTGCTCAATAGGGATTTTTTAGAGGATAAAAAATGGCTACTATAGCTAGGAGCCAGAGATGTGATGAACATACAACATATTTTGGGCACCGTTTAACATGATTGAGGGGAATTTTGGTTCTGCTCTCAACTCCGGAATCCATCCATAAACCAAGCCCCGTGGGTACCTTCAGGGGAGAGCTCTAAAGGATGCTGGACACACTTATCACACAGAGTGTTTCCGTTGGTTGATGCATTATTGGAATAAAGAAAAAAGCCCCCGAGTAATGGAGAAGCTTTCAGGGAGATGGAGAATGGCTCTTGATCTGTAATGCAGGAGGGGTGAGAGGCCAGGAAGAAATGAGCTTATGTATTATTCACAGTCCACCCGGAGAATAACCAAGACAGGAGCCAGTAACATGGCAGAGGAAGCAGCCTCCTACACATGTGCGATTCGGCCATATTTTTTCCCCTAGCATGTTCATACAAGTAATCCATATTTTACAGTATACCTGGCACCATATCACAGGTCAGGCAGAGATAAGGAGGCGTTCTTCCACATATAAATTCTGACCACATCTCTTTCATTGTTCATAGACCGCTTCATCCCTTCACAGACAATTTATCTGGCATGAGGTCATAAACAATACAGGGAATGTGGCTCTTAAATTCTGCAGGTTCCTCCCAAAATTGTACCTAGTCATCAACTGTATGTGGGCGTAGAACCGAAATCATGGCTGTAATGCGAGTGAAGGGATAACACGGGGAACCTTTGTGCAACATCTCCACAAGGTTGCTTCATAGCAGACATTACCAATGCTGGACAACCGATCCAAAAAGACAGCAGAGAGAGATTACTGAGAATAACTTGCCAAAATGGCAAAACCTCATGAAAACTACTGATTTCTGTCAAGATTCTGGAAATTCTTCATAACAGGTAGTAGGCCATCATCTGTAGTCTATGCTTTGACCGTCTGATCAGGCGCTCTCTACTGCAGAAGACAAGTAAAGCTGGCCATCAGACTACTGGCTGAAGCCTTTTGACTCTCCCCAGACTGCTGATGTGCGGGGTCATAATGCACCCCATGCATTAATACCACATGCATCCCACATACAGAAGAAGTGGTACATTTCAGTGAAGACATACCACTGGATTTTACAGGCCATGATAATGCCATATATCAAATCTACAGAAAAAGTCCAGCAAATGTCTGTCACACTGTGGATATTTAGAGGGACTGCTCCATAGACATACCGTCAAAATACTGGCAAAGTACATTTATAACCCCTTGATAAAGAGCCATTTTTCAGGGTTTTTTTACTTTAATTTTTGACATGGCATGGCTGTATAAGGCCTAGTTTTTGTGCCGTTTCAGAATATTTTTTAATTTATTTAATCACAGATATTTTTAATTTACTGTTTACTGTATAGACTTCATACTGAATAACCTGTTAAATGAGTTGCTCAGGTTATTTGCCTTTAAGTAATGTATGGGAAATAAAATTTTTAATAGTATTTTTTAATTTAAAAAAGTTTATAAAATCCTCATTAAGGATTTACTGTCTTACAATACTATTTTATACTTAGAATGTATTAGCATACTCCGTTATACATACATTGCGCTCCGTGTCTCTATGGCAACACTAATGTGCTCTGACGCCAGGATTACTGATCTTACAGTCCTGGGTTCCTTTCTACGTCCAAAGTGGACTGGCGGGGGACTTAGGGCCCTTTCACACTTGCGTTTGGAAGATCCGGCATAGAGTTCCGTCGTCGGGACGCTATGCCGGAAGAATACTGATCAGGATTATCCCTATGCATTCTGAATGGAGAGAAATCCGTTCAGTATGCATCGGGATGTCTTCAGTTCAGTCACTGAACGTTTTTTGGACAGAGAACATACCGAAGCATGCTGCAGTATTCTTTCCGTCCTGAGATGTCGAGCAAAACGCTGCGGATCCGTTTCCTCTGGCACAATCTGCCACAAAAGAAAACGGATCTGTCCTCCATTGACTTTCAATGGAGTTCAAAACGGATCCGTTTTGGCAATGTTAAAAAATAGTTAAAGTTGATACAAGTGGATCCGTTCAAACGGATGCATGCGGTTGTATTATCTGTAACTGAAGCGTTTCTTTCCGGCATAGAGCCCCGACGACAGAACTCAATGCCGGATCTTCCAAACACAAGTGTGAAAGGGCCCTTACCAAAAGCCTCTGATCACTCGATCACTGGGACACAATCAGAGGGGGAAATTCCCATTGATCATGGTCACAGACCGCTCAGCGGGCAGCAATGTTGCCTCTCATGGGTGCCACATGCGATGCAGCAATAGCTTTTGTAAATGTCCATTTACAGATGATGCAGCCGATCACGGTAATTTCTATGGTGGCAGAATCAGTTTTATTGTGTGTCCCCCCCCCCCCCCTTTTTTTTTTTTACTATGGCTTGAAAGCAAGCAAATGTTTTGCAAGAATCACCCGGTGCAAACAGCCTTTTTGGGATCATTGCTTGGCATACACTACAATTTGTGCGCAAGCATGTGGCACGGCCAGATCTGTCACTGAGCGCTTCCTGCTTGTTAACAGGTATTCGCTAAAGCCCCACACACAGCAGTAAGTGGGAGGATTACCCAGGCTGGTGGTTTGCTGGGACCAGTTCCAGCAGCAGTCACACCTGACGCTTACAGAAGAACAGGTAGGGCAGCCTTTTATCTGTGCGGTGTCTGCATTTATCTTGGCGACGGATCAAACCTTGCTTCATTGTGCCTGGAGTTATTACAGAACAGAGACTTTTCAGGAATTGCTTGTGGTAACCATTAACCCATTGTGAAGCAAGAAGCACCTGAAAATGAATGGGACAGAGCCACACAGCTCCCGTTTCTTCCTGGTGGCTTTAAGCAGTGAAAGGTTATATGGCGTCACAAAAATTATTTCAGTTCTGCTGCATTAGCATCATCCAAGTCATCAGGAAGGATTACACTAAAAGTAAGGACATAATATAGAAAGAAGGTATAGATTCCAGGCTGGGGGCCCCTGCCCTGCATGCCCCCACATACTGGGCTTAAGAAGGGAAGGCATTACAGAATCCTGCAGCCAGCATTGATCCATTTCAGTTGGGTTCAGAAGGAGCTCCCAGTGTTCATTAGCAATCTTCTAACCACAGAGTTCATTTTTCACTAGGGAATGGAAACTACAAAATAAAAATGATTCAATTAAAGTTGGTTGTGTATTTATAGCTGACCTACGGTTCAATCCCCAGCAAACGCCGCTATGCCAGGCGATAAAAATAAATAAATATATATATTTAATATAATAATAATAAGAACATGCATAACCTAAAAAGCAAGGCAGGAAAATGAGCAAGCCTGTAGAAAATGAATCCACTCAATGACTAATACCCCTCTAGAAGAGATCTGATAGAAAACCGTCATCATACTGCTACACAACACAGATTTATTCCGCCCAGATGAATTAAAAAAAATCTCCTGCGTTCTTAAACCAATCCAGGATATATGGTAAAGCAGGCGGCATGGACATATGACTGAATGTCATATGCAGAGGGGGGACTTACCTCTGAATAATAAAAGGGCAGTCTGCGCTGACCCCTTGGGGTCAAACTGATTTAAATAATTAAACCTGGAACTGTCACCCACCCCCTGTAAATAATAGCCCTGAAGACATCAGGATCAGATTGCTCCTGAAAAGCTGGCCACTTGCAGGGTTGCAATTTATCTCTCTTTTCTTCTCCCCTTTGTGCTGAGAGGCATCAGGAAATGTGCCATCCAAAGAGGACTCCGGGACCACTCTGCACGCCACAAACAATACGGCGACTCGGGGAGCATAAAACAGCCAACTGTTCGGATTTAGCGTCCGTGCGGGCTAAACACTGTAACCTACCTGGACCTAGTCATTCAACTACTGCCAAAGCTCGCACGTGGCACTTTATAATTAAAGACCAACAAAGAAAGGAAAGGGGGGCTGGGGGGGGGGGCAAGAATTACACAGATGGCAGGAGAAGCAGTTCCCGATCTTAACCCCATGGCAAGAGACCTGGCTTAGACAAAGCCCACATCTCCCAAAATCAAGACACTTCCTACAGTTACAAATCTAAGGTGCAATGCTGGACTATCAATGGCTTCAGGTGACGATAAGTGCCAGCTCGGGCTGCGGCTGCCATGTCACTTACTTAAGACAATAAATTATTTACCACGCATACACCCTTTCAGCAGTCGCTATATTAGCATGCAAATTACACCGCCTCTACAAGAGGTTCAAGTGCTTCGTGGAACAACCTGCAAAGCTCAAGTTATACAAAAGGAAATGACAAGATGAAAGGCCTTGGAGACAACACGGCGAACGTAAGGCCCGATTTACACTTTGCCTGTTGGGCCAGCTTCTTGTGAACTACAACAATGTTCTAGATTCTCCACCCTCCACTCTGCAACAGGACGTGGTTTTATACGGGTAGACATGAGAAAAGAATAAAACAACTAATATACAGATCACTGAGGGCACTAGCTGCTCCATGTTGGCATTGCTAGATGATAACTGGTCGTCCAAACGCCTTCTCTCCGAATTATGAAGAAATCCTTTAAATCATGATAGGGCAGAGCTAGCAGCGCACAAAAAAAAAAAAAAAAAACACCTCTCCAAAAGAGAAGACCCCTTCCCCTTTAACTGCACCAGATTGTGTGTTCCGAGATATTCTACGTATTCTGGCCATCATCTTTGAGAGGAGTTCTCCCCCGGAAGATCGCATTTCAATGCAACATAGGGTTGACTGTACGTATATTACTGCCACAGTGTGAGGCAACAGGAAGTGGCTTTCGGAAAAGCTCCTAGAGGGGCTTGTATGGACGGATAACATGTCAGCAGGGAATTCACTGCAGTAAGTGCCCACAGGACAGGTATCCGTGCCTAAGCTGCCATAAGTGAGGTCTCCTGCACACGACCATATGTTCTTTTCGGTGCGCTACCCATTTGGATAGCGCACTGATCTATACAAGTCAAATGAGCTATCCACGCATCCGTTTTTTTTTTTATGGATTTGTGTGCCCGATACAAGGTTCTCACTGCAGGCCCTATTCTTGTCCGTTTCTGTGGATGATAACGGCCCCTTCTATCGATGGGAGCAGAGGAGGAATAAAAAATCTACATGGAAGTGTATCCAGATTTTTAAGAATCAGTTTTTGAGGTAGTAGTCAAATAATGAAAGTCTTTTAAAGGGGCTGTTCACATTATGTGCCACCTTTTTGTAGGTATATCCCCACAGTGAGAAAGCGGTTCAGAACTGTAATCTTTTGGACTCGCTTAAGTGAATAGATCATATGTGCGATACGACTGAGGCTACATGCACGTGACAGTTGTTTTTTGCTGTCCGCAAAAACGGGGTTCCGTTGTTCCGTGTCAGTTTTTG
Organism: Bufotes viridis; assembly: GCA_033119425.1. Lineage (NCBI taxonomy): Eukaryota > Metazoa > Chordata > Amphibia > Anura > Bufonidae > Bufotes > Bufotes viridis. The sequence goes on along the minus strand of JAKVIS010000760.1, from coordinate 20,807 downwards.
CTTCCGTTGTGTTTCCGTTTTTCTTAGCAGACATGACCCAAAAGATATTACCAAAAGACAGGCTGACAATTTGTCAAATGCCTGCCAAGGGATCCGCATTTTTTTCACGGTCCTATTGACTTGAATGGGTCCACGAACCTTTTTTTGCGGACAAGAATGGGACAGGTTATATTTTTTTGACGGACTGGAATCACGGACGCGGAGGACAAACGGTGCATTTGCCGAGTTTTTCATGGACCCATTGAAAACCAATGGGTCCGCAGAAAATCACGAAAAATGGAGCAACGGACACGGACTCAAACAACGGTCGTGCATGAGGCCTGAATGCGGTTTTCAGGTATTGAAACATATCCCTCAGCGGAAAGCTAAAATGTGGTGTATACAGTCCCTAGGTTCCTGAAGGATTTAATGCGAGTCCGAATTAGCTATCTTATACCCTGACAGTAAAGCGCTACGTAGAATATGCTCTGTATATGGCACATACATATTCGGAAGTGCTGGTAATCGCGTCACCAACGCTGACAACTATCACAATGGTACAATACTATTCAGTAACACTGGAAATAGAACTTCAGCCAAAGGTGACCAAACTAATGCAGAATGAAGGAAGCAATCTAAAGACCCCCATGATCCAAAGAACAGGGAAGAACCAGGAAAGCTGCTCCAAGTAACGTACAAATAGTTCTATTTTTCAAAAGGTAGACGGTGCCATGATACTGGTAGAAGAGCAGATAGAAACATGTTCGGAAGAGGGGAAAGAATGCCACCCGGGTCATAAGGTTATAATTTCAAACAGGCTTCTGCCTAGAAGGAGAGCCAGGGGCACGAGGAGGGAAAAGAGAGCGACGACTGGATGCTGTACATTCCAGGTGTGCTGCTAAGCCCGGAGCAGCCATTACCCATTTACACCCGCTTATTGCTCTCAAGCCTTTCTCCTAAAATTCGCCGTCACTAGGAAAGTTCTGTTCAGCAGGTTCTGAAACATTAAGCCGCCTGTTATTTAGTGGGTATTTAGTGAGTCGGAATTTAGGAATCGGTATTCATGGATTGCATCTTTTACTGCGACAGATTTAGAAAAACGTAGTGAAGAGGCAGAGCGCTTCCTGCGCCACATGGGTGAAACCCGCCCAAACAATTGGCATGCTGCGGATTTCAAAATCCAGACCGCAGGTGAAAAGCTCATTCCTCCACACAGCCTACACCGGTGTGTCATTAGGCCCCTTGCAGACGAGCGTGTCCGGATGCGTTCAGTGAAAACTGCGCGATTTTGCAAACAAAGTCAGTTTTGTTTGCGTTCAGTTTTTATCGCGCGGGTGCAATGCGATTTACTGCGTTTTGCACGCGCGTGATAAAAAAACTAAGTGTGTACAAACATTTCTTAGCAACCATACATGAAAATCGCATCTGCACTTGCTTACGGATGCGATTTTCACGCAGCCCCATTCACTTCTATCAGTGCTGGACTCAGTTCACCACTTTCCGACATAAGCCCTGCATACCGGTATATGACTTTGGCCGAAAGCCCACATTTCACCAAGATGCAGATGGGTGCCATAATAGTTAATGGGGTCTAACTGCGGATAAGGTGTAATCCGGTAGCCCGCTCCTCTGCCGGATCAGACTACATGATTTCAGAGCACATACGTGAACCTACCCTTATGTAGCGGTGACCCGCCAACTAATGTTACAAGATAAAAGTAAAAGGAGATGGACAACATGTTAAAGGGGTATTCCAGTCTTAGACATTTATGGCACAGAGTGAACAGAGTGGCCGTGGCTCTCTCCCTTGACTTCTATGGCAGTCATAGAAACTTGTTTAGCACTCTTGCCCGCCCAACCCCCATAGAAGTGAATAGAGAGAGCCTTGCATATATCCTGTGGCTATGCCATACATGTCTAAGAGAGGAATACCCCTTTATGGTCGGGATCACTCAAGCATTTTTGAGTGAACAGGATCCAAATGGAAGTAAAGATATAAAGGGAAAGACTGATATTTCTTCTCCCTGCAAAACTGCATCAAATACTGCCACTTGAGGCATGTTCACACAACGCATGCATTTTTTAATAGCCGTCACACAGCCGTTCTCAGAACCATTGCAGTCTATGGTTCTATTCACATGGTGTTTTTTCATAGTTTTTTTTTTTTTTTTAACGGACCATGGATAACAGTCACCAAAACCATGCGGTTTTTCGAAGCAGATTTTTGTGCAGAAAAACTACAGGATAGTGTGTTCCCCGTGCTGCGGCCCTCAAATAGCAATCCATAATGCACGGGCACCGTCCCCGTTTGCAGAGGAGGACAAATTAACTTGAATGGGTCTGCGATCTGCACCGCCATATCATAGAACATGGGCATAGACCGAAATCCCACGTAAGAGTTTCATAGAGCTTCCGAACCGTGGCTCCGCACAGCTTCGTATCTTGAGAATTACGGACCCACTCAGGTCAATGGGTCTGGGTCCGCAATACGGGCACGGGCATACACACTTGGAATAAATCCCATGTACTCGTTACACATCTTTTATGTGCGGAAATCTGTGGATTGTAGAACCCGGAGCAGGTCAATGGTTTGTGCGATCCCGCACCTTACAGAGTGGTTTTCCCCATAGACTTCAATGGGGCTGCTAACACAAACTAAAGTCTGCATAAACAAAAACCACAATAAATAGTATCGTAATAGTGTGGATTTATGTGCAGTCTTCATAAGCAGATTTTCAGCATACACATACGCAAGATGCGCGGTTACCCTAAGAGCCCATTCAGACAAGCACTGCTCGCGTCCCTGTGCCGTCCCAGTGTACAACCGACAGCACACCGACACAGGTAGGCCAATTCAGACGTCCGACTTTCCCCATGGCACGCACTACTTTGGTCCAACTTTCACATTAAAAATCTCGCTTGTACCTTTTTTGCTCCCTATAGGGCAGGGATCAGCAACCTTCGGCGCTCCAGGTGTGATGAAACTACGACCCCCAGCATGCACACTTGCTTGGCTGCTCTCAGAACTCCCACAGAAGTGAATGGAGCATGCTGGAAGTTGTAGTTCTACCACACCTGGAGTGCCGAACGATAGGATACTGGTACTTGGGGATCGTTTTGTGTGAACATGCCATCTCCAGCCCAAGAGAAATGAATCACTTCACGCAAACGTCTTTACACGTATTAAAAAAAAACATACATTATAAAAGCAATATACGTCGCAAGAGCACGCAACGGTTAAATGTGAGCACAAAGCGGCCGACCCCAGGGCTGTGGTGGCAAAGAAATAAGCCCTGACGGGCACAAGGTATTCTACTTTCTCCAAGACAGGGATCAAGAGTGAGAATTCTGTAACCCATCAGCATAATTGATCGAACCTCGCTGGATATCCACAACTAATGCGCTACACGGAAAAGCAGGCGACCGGCCAGAGGGCCACAGTCTTAACGCGACGAGGGGTCCCGATATTCCCAGCACATTATACAAACCTGGCAGAGAGCCTCCAGGTAAATACCCAGATTTTACTTCTAGAATCGCACACACCCCTTCAAGAAATGCGAAGGAGCTGGCGAAGCAGATCGCCGCCTTTTATTTACCTACCTGCCATGGCAGAGCAGGTTCCCGTCCCTACAACACACACACATATGCGTGAGAAGCATAAAGATCGCATACGTAGCAAACCAACGCTCACAGATTAACCCTCTCAAGGCCTCAGGAAATTCATGCCAGATCAGCAAGTACAGGCATCGGTTGCTGCCTCCAAGGAGACAATGCCGTAACGAGGCTGTCGGGCGCAATCGGCAGGTAGCCAGGTGACCTGACCACAGGTAACCAAGGGTGGCAGGGAAGGGGTTAACAGCACCGGTCACGGTAATGCTTAGAAACAGAAGAGTATAGAGATAAAAAAGAAACCTAGATATAACTATAATCGTGGGTGCCCACTACATGGGTGCCAGGCACACACAGACGATAGGCAGAGTTTATTTTGGACATGTTAGGTCCCCTAGGATTAAAGGCACCCACCTTGTGCCAGTGATGTGGGGTGGCCGGGGCCAGCTGGCAGCAGAAGACTGATTAAGATAAGATTAGCTCCACGCCCACCCCACACACACCTACTATCCACACAACATACCAGCTCCCCTCCCCCATTGTGAGACCAGTATTGCACCCATACACCCACTCGTGCTATGAATGTACACGACCCCCAGTACACAGGGCACACCCCCTACCCTGCACTGTGTGCCCATCTGCACCCACAAAGCAGCAGTGGCCGTCCACCTCTATGGCTGCAGGGCACAGCCCCTGTAGGCACCATACGTGCGCTCCGGTGCCATGGAGTGTCCCTCAAACCTTTGCACCCCGTTACACCGGGCACTGTGGTGCCCATGAGAGGCAGAGCTGGGCAGGGCAGTGTTCGCCAATGCCCTGCTAACACTGCCCTCACGCCCACCATTAGCCCACACACCTCATATGCCCATGCACCATCCTTTATCCACTGTAACCCTATGCCATGCACCAGTACCCCAGCTTACCACCTATAGCCCCCCAGGCTCACCCCAGCAACGTCTCCGACCGCAAGCCCCACTCCCACACGTAAGCTCCCCCGGTTACCTTACTGCATGTGAGCGGCTCTGTCAGTGCAGCCCCGAGCTCCTCATCTCACAGCCACCCGGCCGCCATCTTCAAGCGTGACGTGGGGACTCACCCCTGACCTGCAATATGAACAGGAGCCAGGGAGGGAGAGAGTGCGAGGGAGGAGGGCACGGGGGAGAGGTGGTGACACAGCTCTGGAGGGGAGGGAGGAGGGAGAGGAGGGCACGAGAGCAGAATGGCACAAGAAAGGAGGAGAATGGAGTGAGGAAGCTGCATACGGGGCACAGGGGCGACGCACATATGTAGTGAGGAGGGGGCTCAGGAGTGGCACCATATGTATCATCACCATCACTCTGAGGTGATTCCTGATTCGCGCTGGGAACGCTGCTGATACGTGCATGCTTTTTTCTTATTATAACCACCTCTGTTTCATTATGTATATAGCATATATATAATATTTTTAGCACTATTTTTCTTGCATACTGTGCTAAAGTGGTAGTATGGCAAAATTACCTCATTACATTACCTCAGGCTGGCCACACAGGGCAAACTTTGACCCCACCAACAGGCTAGGGCTACACGACGACATGTGTCGCGCGACAATTTTTATAATGATAGTCTATGGTGTCGCACTACGACATGCTTTGACGCGACAGTCACAGAAAAATCCATTGCGACACCATAGACTATCATTATAAAAATTGTCGTGCGACAAAATGTCGCGTGACAAATGTCGTCGTGTAGCCCTAGCCTAATACTAATACTACTTATAAGGCCTCTTTCACACAAATGATACGGATTAGGTCCGGGTGCGTTTAGTGAAACTCGCACCATTTTTTCAGTTTCGTCTGCAATTGCGTTCAGTTGTTCAGTTTTTTCCGCGAAAGTGCAATGCGTTTTGATGCATTTTTCACGCACGTGATAAAAAAAACGGAAGGTTTACAAACAATATCTCTTAGGCCCCTTTCATACAAGCGAGTTTTACGCGCGGGTGCGATGCGTGACATGAACACATTGCACCCGCACTGAATCCTGACCCATTCATTTCTATGGGGCTATGTACATAAGCGTTGTTTTTCACGCATCACTCATGCGTTGCGTGAAAATCGCAGCATGTTCTATATTCTGCGATTTTCACGCAGCCCTGGCCCCATAGAAGTGAATGGGGCTGCTATTTGCGGTCCCCAATGCACCGTCCCCATCCGTGCGGCAGCCGCGACTGATCCAGACCCATTCAACTTGAACGGGTCCGTGTCCGTCCGCACCGTAAAAATAGAACAAGTTCTAATTTTTTGAGGAGTGGAGGCACGGAGAGAAACCCCACGGAAGCACTCCGTTTCAAGTGAATCGGTCCGCACCTGTGATACGGTGTGCAAACAGCGGGTCCGCAATATACGGACAACGGCCCTGTGCGTGAGGCCTTAGAAACATTGTGCAAAAAACGGCAGAAAAAAAATGCTGAAAAACGTGCTTATAGTGGCATAGATATTTTAATATTCTTATCATCGTACATTTTACAAATTGTCGCAATGCGAAGTGCATTTTCTACTACACATAATTGAAAAAATCTCCTCCTTTTTCCATGTAACATGATAGCACTGACCACTGAAAATATCGCATCGAATCTTTAGAAAGAATTGCGCCACTTTCTACATATACAGCATAAAACCCGGAGCCTCCTGGGGCTGCCGGCTGTAATGCATCATTCTCCATAGCTTAATTGTACATTCAGACCTATAGATCCCCTTTGCATGAAGCAGCTGAGCCCCCATCTTGCTGGTATTTGCATATGGGATACATACATTTTCTGACACGGTGGCAGTGGGGGCTGTGCGTCCTCGTGAGCAGGGATGGTCTGGCATAATAAGGTACAGGAATGATGGGCCACTACAAACAATTCACCCACCCCCCATATGGGCAAGCCCGAGCGTCTCCTGCATTGCATATCGAATGTCAGCCCTATACCCCGCTCTGGAGGCTGCACACATACTCTTTTTTTTTTTCCATTCTCTTTAGGGCAAAAGTGCTGTGTACGTACTAAAATACATAAGCAAAATACCTATTTTGCATGGGTGAAATAGTTTCGCCAGCACACGTAATGCATATACATAGGTTATACATTGATGCTGCTGTAAATTCAAATAGGTGCTGAATGTGATGCAGCTTGGAACTGGGAAAGGCTGTAAATTCTCAGCATATATCATCAATACATACTAAAAATACGCCTGACTAGAGATAGTCTGCGTGCGCTGTACATCAGGTGCCAGTATGTAGTGTATATGAGTGGAAATCTCATGAAGAGATACATCAGATTACATACAGCCATCTTTCCGTGTCACTTTCTAAGGTTTCTTCATGAACAAAGCAGTTCAATAAAAGTATGAGTTTTACGGATCAGTATGGCTTCCGTAGAAGACTGTGGGGCCTCGTTATACTTATTTCATAAGGAGATTTTCTGCTGTGTGAATCAAGCCTTGGGCGCCATATTATAGAGGTGCTAAAATTGATGCTCTATAATATGGTACTGTACGGGGACACCGTACACCAGTTCCATGTGCACATAAGCTATATGACAGCACATGTCTCTATGCAGGGGTGCACCTAGCCTTTCTGCTGCCTGAGGCGAAAACTGAAACGGTGCCCCCCCCCACCCCAATGCCAATTTCTTAACCTATCCTCTTTGCCACAATGAAAGCGCTGATTGCCCATGGCCCTTCCGCTGCCCCCCTCTTGTCCCTACCTGGTGCTACCTGGCATCATTGGTTGTGAACCCTTGTCTCTATGGAACCATATTTCAGAGCCTTAGGCACTGTGAGGGGCATGTACCTCCATCAGGCAGTGTACTCCCCCCTACCTTAGTAATATAACATATATCGAAGAGTATCACAATTTTTGGAAACATATTTAGAACCTTCTCTCTGTGCTCCTTTATGCCCCTACCCCAGGCAGTGTACTTCCCCCCTCAGTAACGCTGGGTTCACACTTGAGCGTATTTGATACGCGCGTTTTAGTTGCACGTATTACAGCGCCTTTTTGGAAATAGGAAACGCGCGTTGTACGCGCATTTGTGTGATTGACCACTCTGGCGTCAATCACAATACGTTTCCCTATGGGCATGGTTCTCACCTGAGCGTTTTACAGCGCGTACGAACGCGCTGTAAAATGCCCTACGCCCAAAGAAGTACAGGAGCTTCTTTGGGGCGTTTTGTCGCGCGTATTGTGATTGACGCCAGAGTGGTCAATTACACGAACGCGTGTACAACGCACGTTTCCTATTTCCAAAAACGCGCTGTAATACGCGCAACAAAAACGCACGTAAAACGAACGTATTAAATATGCTCAAGTGTAAACCCAGCGTAAAGCCTCATTCACACATCTGTGTCCCTGCTCAAATCCGTGAGAAGGTGGTCAGTCATGCATCCGTGAAGCTGTCCATGAAGGATCCGTGTTGGGTCTGTGTGTCTGTTTTTTGCTGTCCGTGTTGCATCCGTGTTTTACTGACGCTGCACAGCTGAAAAATAATTTTCAAAGCATCTCTTCCTAATGATCCATGAAACACGGATGCAACACGGATGGCATCCATGGTTTTCATGGACCCATAGACTATAATGGGCGTGGTAGATCCGTGAACACGGACAAAATGGAGCATGCATCCATGCTAAAAACACTGATGTGTGAATACACACATTCAAATGAATGGGGACGTGTGCTGTCCGGGGAGAACATGTACAGCTCACGTCCGTGGAACAGTGATGTGTGAATGAGGCTTAATACAACATGCAACGAAGAATACAAGAATACAACTAATTCTTGTTAGTAGATTCTCATAGACTGAGACGAGCAAAAAAACTCTGTGGGGGTCATTTAGGCCTCATTCACACCTTCGTTACGGTAGTCCATCTCAAATGCCGGCCTTTAGCCAGACAAAAAAACATTGCATGCAACAGTTTTTGTCCAGCTGAAACCCGGCATTTAAGTGGCCAGATTACCGCCAGACCTCATTACAGTCAATGGGGATCTGGCGGTGAAGTTGAGAATCCAGCAGTGCTGGATCATGCGAGATGCAGCAGGCTGATCTGTGCCAGCCTGTTGGATCTCCTTAAGGCCTCATGCACACGACCGTATGTGTTTTGCGGTCTGCAAATTGCGGATCCGCAAAAAAAATGGAGGACATTCCGTATGGCATCCGTTTTTTTTTTTTGCGGATCCGTTATTTTTGCGGATCCATTGTAATAATGCCTATCCTTGTCCGCAAACTAGAAAAAAATAGGACATGCTCTATTTTTTTGCGGAACGGAAAAACGGACATACCGAAACGGAATGCACACAGAGTACCTTTTTTTTGCGTACCCATTGAAATGAATGGTTCCGCATATGGTCCACAAAAAAAACGGAACGGACACGGAAAGAAAATACGTTCGTGTGTATGAGGCCTAAGGGAAATGTGAATGAGTCCTTACCAACATTTCTACCCCAGTTTGAGCCATAAAAATAGCTGCAAGACCCCTTTTTACAACTTTTTGAACATCTGTGCGACAATATTTTGTCATGGGCATTTTGCCTTAGTGTGTGCATATATTTTCTGTCCATTTATCCTCTTTTGTTTAAAACACCAAACCCTGCAGTGCCCTTAGTATACATTATATATCCCGACTGTGCCCCCATGATAAATTGTGCCCTTCTTCGGTGCCCCAGTATAGATAAAAATAAAAAGTAGATTGCCTCAGTACAGGCAATCTGGGAACACTTGCTCCGCACTGGAGGCAGCAGGACCTGACGTCACATGATCACGCTGGGAGTGTCAGGTCCTGCTGCCTCCACTGCAGTGCCTGTGCTGAGCTGAGTATTTTTTTTCTTTCCATACTGTTCCCGTTTTTAACAGCCATCAGACCGGTGTACTCCTGTGTAAACGGCCATTTAAAAAAGGGTCCATTGATTTCAATCAAATCCTTTCTGCCCGTCAAAATGACCAAAAGTAGGACTTGTCCAATTTTTTTGAAGGGCGTTGTTAAATGGCTGTTGAATTCGAATGGCGAATAGCCCCATAGATTGCAGTACACCCGTAGAAGTCTATGGGTCTGTGAAAACCATAAACAGAACACAGAGGGCATCTGCTTTCGGTCCATTGCTAGGAGTAGCTCGGGAAATCCCCTTTTCAGCCTAGCGGCACACGTGGAAGACTGATGACACGCGGGGGGCAAAAAACTCACAAACCAAAAACGGATTCTTCACGAACATTACTGCATATAAAAAACAAACCATTATTTCCTATAATGGAGCAGGAGAGCAGAAATAATAGCTGTAATATAAAAAGCAGCCTAGGGGCTCAGGCACTTGAACATGTACTGGCCGTGCTCAGGCATAAGGCTCGGTTCACATCACAAACATCCGTTACGCTCAGTTATGCACATTTTGCATCAGTTTTAACCATTTCCGTCTAAGATCCGTTACTTTAGATGGAAAAAAAAGTCCTACACAAAGTATTTATTTTTCGGTCTAAAATAACGGATCTCAGACAGAAATGGCTAAAATGAATGCAAAACATACATAGCAGAGCACAACGGATGCTTAAAATACAGGATCAGAAAAACTGAAAACTAAACTGTGACGTGAACCTGGCCTAAGGCCTCATTCACACGACTGTAGGTGTTTTGCGGTCCGCAATCCGCGGATCCGCAAAAAACGGAAGTTGCTCCGCGTTCCGTTCCGCAATTTGCGGAACGGAGCGTGGCCCATTGTAGAAATGCCTATTCTTGTCCGCAAAACGGACAAGAATAGGACATGCTAAATTTTTTTTGCAGGAACGGAGCAACGAATGCAGACAGCACACGGAGTGCTGTCCGCATCTTTTGCGGCCCCATTGAAGTGAATGGGTCCGCGCCAGAGCCGCAAAATATTCAGCTTGGACGCGGACCACAACAACGGCTGTGTGCATGAGACCTAAGGCTGCTTTCATGAGTGTATTTGTAAGTCGTACAAGCCCTGGATTTTATGTTCCGGAATCCCCTGCTAATGTTAATGAATAGGGCCATTCACATGGGCATATGATTTCCGTCAGTATTTGAAATCCGCAGCATGTCCTAGTTTTATGCGTATTTGCTTCCAAATACGCACGTTACAGTCTATGGGAGTGCATAAAAAATGCAGGAAGGAAGCAAGGGTTCATGCACACGGACGTGTGTGCCCCGTGCCCGTATTGTGGCCCGCAATATACATGCACCGATCCTGTTCACTCTGTATCACGGATGAGGACCCATCCACTTGAATGGGTCCACAATCAACAAGATGCGAAGTGGAGGCACAGAGCATCAGCCCACGGAAGCACTACAGAGCTATTCTGTGCGATTTCGGTCTGTGCCTCCGCACCGCAAAAAAAAAATTAGAACCTGTTGTATTTTTTTGCGGTGCAGAGCAAATCTTGCAAACAGCGGCCACACGGCTGGTGCTTGCGCGTTGCGGACTTCTGTTTGCAGTTTGCAGCATAGGGAGCTAATACACATAAATCCGGATGAAATACTGAAGCAATACCATCAGGAATCCGTGCGTATTCCAGAGCGCGAATACTGACGGATTTCAATGCGCTCATGTGAGAGCGGCCTTACTCTGCTGGCACACATCTATGTTTCTAGAAACACTTCCACCCTTTACAGAAAAGGATAATGAAAGCTAGGAGGCCTCGAATCTACCAGTGGCATGTACATACAGCTCTGCAGATCCTGCCAAGACATTACCAAGCAATTCATTCTTTACTGGTAAATACGCCTGCCAAGTATGAACGCACTGCATATTACATTAACTCTTTCAGGGTCACAGGGGCTGATGCAACATTGATTAGCTGGAAAAGTAAAAAAAAAAAAATCAGCCTTGAGTGTGTACTATTGTCTATCTCCCCCCTACCCCCAGAGATTTGTAGTGGCACTCTGCATTCCCTAAAACCGTAGCTCCTCAGTCCCAGATGTTAACATTGAAACAAACTGAAATGCCATCTGTTCTGCAAATGACTACTAGAGGAGATGCATGGAGGGGGTTCCTGACGAGGGTACTGCTTGACCAGAGGGCTGCTCGACAGCTTTTCAGTTCAGCTGGCACCGACAGGGTTAATTCCCATTAGGACCTGGTGATCAGTATCAGTAGTGATTTCAGCATGTTCCGCCACAGAGGAAGCGCAGAGAGAGATAATCATTATAATTATGCAAACCAACGTGGTAACTTTCAATGGGGAAATAAAATGATGGTAAAATTAATAGCTTCCTTATGTACGTGTTGTGGCTGCAATTCTTCGAAAGGGCTTTGGCAGAGGTATTAAAGGTGTAACCCTTGAAAGGCCAACCCAGGCTGACTCAACATAGAAATATCCTGCGGTAATGAAGGGAAAGCACTGCTGAATTGTATTAATCTTTACATTTCCTTTTGTTTTTCCCCCCCTAGAAACAGAGACATCAAAATGGTGATGTAGCACCTACATAGAGCATAAGGGATCTGTCAATGCACACCTATGTTACATGCCCTGGATTTCATGTCCTCCATCCTTTATAGAAAGAACATTTGCCTTGTAAATGACCTTACACTCGTCTTAAAAACACAGAGGCACATTTTCTGCCAGGATGCTCTCTAAAAGGCAAGCCACCCCCCAAACACCACGCACGCTTTTGTCCAATTATCTGCAGGAAAACAATCCTTTCTCTTTATCTCTACATGGATCCTTGTAAGATTACAATAATCCTGATTACCATATGTTTAGAAATATAAACTGCAGTAGTTAAACCTACCCAACCTAGGGTGACCAGATCTGCCGTGGAGATGCAGACACATATAATGCACATTATTTAAAACCAAGCCTATGATGATTGAAAAAAATTCAATTTGTGTATTCTATATGACATACCTGAATTAAGAAATATGGCGCATATCCTCCGGATAGGTCATCAGTATCAGAATAGTAGGGGTCATCCCCACCGATTAGCTGTTTGTGGCAGCCGCCATTGCCAAAAACAGTGGACAGAGTCGGAAGCACGCGGATTTGTCTGCTGTGTAGTGGTCACAGTGGCACCTACGGCTACCACAAACAGCTGATCGGTTGGGTTGCCAGGTGTCAGACCCCTACCATTCTGATATTGATTACATATCCAGAGGACAGGTCATCAATATTTAAAAGGTGGAAAACCCATTTGAGTGGAGCTGCTAATATCACTGCCAGATACATATTTAATAGTTTCTGGAAGTTTTCAAAACTGGAGGTATGGGAGATGAAGTGAGATGTTGGGTTAGGGTTTTTTTTTTTTAAAAGGGGTTTTCCAGGCTCCTTATATTGATTGGTGAGGGTCCAACACGGCACCCCCACTGATCAGCTACTCCATGCAGCTCAGGGCTGTAGAGTCGTGGAGTTGGAGTCAAAGCTAGTTTTGGCTGGAGTCAGAGTTGGATTTGGTAGAAAAGTTCTGACTCCAGCTTAAAGAAGATATCTGTTAACAATATTGAGCAATTCATTTATTAACTTTCATAGGAATTTAGATAAGTTTAGAAATGTTAATTATAAATATACATGTATTTTATGTCCTATCAGTCTAAATGTGCATTTACATGCGCAGACCGAGCAGGCAATTGTTAGGATGGGACTATTCCCTCCTGATAATTGCCTGCTCGTCAGTAGAGGTAAAATCTCCTCCACTTAATGGGGATGAGCGATGGCTAGATTAATTCTTCCTGGGCAGCAGATCGCTGTTCACACAGCACAATCTGCTGCCCAGAAACTACAATTTAAAGGGCTTGTCCAGGATTTTGATACTGATGACGTATCCTCAGGGAGCTGACAACAGTTATTTTGACTTAGGGCTCATGCACACAACTGTATGTATTTTGCAGTCCACAAAAAATACGGATAATATCCATGTGAATTCCGTATTTTGCAGAGCGGAACAGCTGGCCCCTAATAGAACAGTCCTATCCTTGTCCGTAATGCAGACAATGATAGGACATGTTCTATTTTTTGGCGGAACGTGAAACGGACATACGGAAACAGAATGCACACAAAGTACCTTCCTTTTTTTTGCGGACTCATTAAAATGAATGGTTCCTCATACGGTCCGCAAAAAAACCTAAAACGGACACGGAAAGAAAATACGTTTGTGTGCATGAGCCCTTATATTCTCCTGTGTTGAGTGGATTTTAATTAAATATCAATTAATTATAAATCAATAAAAGTTAAGCTTTAATTTGCTAGAGTTTAGTAATACAGAACAATATACGGGGAGAAAGGCCATTCAGGCTAAACTCATGAGGCGAACTCATCCTTTACTGCTGTTCTAATAAAGCCAATGTTCTAATACTCTGTGAAATGTGTGCAGAGGAGTCGGTTAGGTTTGATGCATGGTTCTATTGTTTTTGGGGTACAGCGATGGTGTGCAATTATAGCCCACTAGTGGTCTAATACTGAACCAGCAGCACCATGACTGTCCATGAGACGCAGCTTCAATTATGCAGTGCCCATAAGTCATTATGAAATCTGTCTCTTCCAACTTCCCCGCTCATAATTACATTACAATACTGAGTATATTATCATTGCTGAATTCTGCTGTGTATGACTGCGTGCCAGAGTGCTGCTTCTTTGGCTTATCTAAGATGTACCATGTGGCAGCTCTGGTTCCCCTACCTCTCCCAATTGAACACAGATGCACAACGCCGTGCTGGAATCCAGCAGAGCCCTGTGCATGTGAGCCATTAGAGCTGTGCTTCTCCTGCCAGCTTAAACATGAAGTGCCATGTGGCAGCACATGCCCCCCTACAGGCCCCGTCACAGTTGAAGCCCCTGTGCCCATGATCGTTATGGCCCTGGATATGTAGGCTGCATTAAGGGAACTAAAACTAAAAGAAAGAATCAAGATGGCGGACAATCCAAATAGCATGTCAACTAGCACTATACGCAAAGCAGACAGAAGAGCCCGTACATTATCCTTTAATAATAGCCTATATATATTTATTTTTTTTAAGAATTTTTTTTTTTTTGGGGGGGGGAGGGGTTGGGGTATTTTAAAAGATAGTGTTCTGCAAAAATACAAAGAAGTGTGATACACATTGCACAGAACAAAAAATACGTTTTACACTTATAGTTATCAGATTAGAGCAAATTACTGTATACAAAATATATACTGAAGCATTAGTGAACAATATACAACTCAAACAACATATCCTCCAAACACACTATAAGGCTTCAAGTTAGAAGGTTCTTTAAGGCTGGGAACACACCTAGGCATTTCTGAATCTTGCGTATGACGCGGATGCGCGTTTTTGTAACTAAGAAACGCGCGTCATACGCGCGATTCAGTGATTCTCCCCTATGGCATCATTGTCCATAGGCGCGTTAAAACGCCCCAAAGAAGCTCATGTACTTGTTTGGGCGTGGGGCGTTTTACAGTGCGTTCAAACGCGCTGTAAAACGCCCAAATGTGAACCATGCCCATAGGGAAGCATGGCTTTTCACATGTGCGTTTAAACGCGCTGTAAAACGCTTAGGTGTGTACCTAGGGTAAAGGAGTTGTCCACCTTCAGAACAAATTTTGATTCCCCCCCTCCCTGGAAGGAAGCATGCACTCCTGCACCACTTGTTAACTTCCATCATGAACAGGGGTCATGTGTACTCAGGGCCAGGTAATTCGGTGCCTTAGACAGAGCAGGGAAATTGAGCTCCCCCCAAAAACAGGGACGATCCAGTGACTTACAGTTAATGTCCCCACGGATTTCAGTTGTTCACTTTCCTTTTCTTCTCTATTTGGTCCAGACCATCATGGGCAGATGTCTTTGGTCAGTGGTGTGCAGCCCCATCTGCCACATCAGACACCAGTATTACTATATGACACATGGTAGATGGGGGACTGTTACAGATTTAGCAAGTGGCAGTATAAAATGCTCCCTCTAGCATAGTGCCACTATATAATGCATCCCCCTACCCTAGCACCTGCATATAATGCTCCCCCCACCATAGTGCCAGTATATAATGCTCCTCCACCCCAGTGCCAGTATATAATGCTCCCCCCCACCCTAGTGCCACTATATAATGCATCCCCCCACCCTAGCACCTGTATATAATGCTCCCCCCACCATAGTGCGAGTATATAATGCTCCCCCCCACCCTAGTGCCACTATATAATGCATCCCCCCACCCTAGCACCTGTATATAATGCTCCCCCCACCATAGTGCCAGTATATAATGCTCCCCCCCACCCTAGTGCCACTATATAATGCATCCCCCCACCCTAGCACCTGTATATAATGCTCCCCCCACCATAGTGCCAGTATATAATGCTCCTCCACTCCAGTGGCAGTATATAATGCTCTCACCCACATCATAATGCACCCCCCTCCCCCTGTAGTGCCAATATATAATGCGGCAGCACATGCCGCATTATATACTGTAGTCTCCTGTAGTGCCAGTATATAATGCTTTCCCCTGTAGTTCTAGTATATAATACAACCCTCCCCCTTTAGTGCCAGTATATAATGCACCCCCCTCCCACCCTGTAGTACCAGTATATGATGCATCCCCCTA
Organism: Bufotes viridis; assembly: GCA_033119425.1. Lineage (NCBI taxonomy): Eukaryota > Metazoa > Chordata > Amphibia > Anura > Bufonidae > Bufotes > Bufotes viridis. The sequence continues at coordinate 4,693 of JAKVIS010000760.1, read as the reverse complement.
CCCCCTGTAGTACCAGTATGTAATGCACCCCCTCCCCCTGTAGTGCCAGTATATATTGCACCCCCTTCCCCACTGTAGTGCCAGTATGTAATGCACCCCCCCCCTTTAGTGCCAGTATGTAATTCATCTCCCTCCCCCCTGTAGTGCCAGGTATACATGGTGCTCCTACACCCCCTTCCCTGGTGCTTTCAGCATTGTCTTGCTTAGGGGGAAAAAGCCACCTCACTCCCGTTCCCCCTATCACTATCTGAGATGGATGCAGGACATGGCCTAAGCTGTGGCCTGTGTTGTCGCGTCCCAGTGCTGGGTCTCACACAATGACATGATCACGCAAGACCTAGCACAGGAAGATACCACAGGCCACGGTGATGTCATCGTGACCTGTTGCACCACTCTACTGCCTCAAAAGCTTCAGGCCCAGCATCCTGAAGCATATGAGATTGTACGGCCGCAGTTGCAGCCATAATAGCGCTCCCTATTATGGGAAGTGAGGTGCCTACCCTCAGCTACCCCTTGTCCTGGCTTTGTGTGTGCCACTGCAACCAATGACTGGCATGAATGATAAGATGTCCCTAAGGCGGCATGTGACGAATGATGACGTGGCGCACATCAACGCTGCTGCCAGTGGATGGTTTTATGGATGTGATATATTGAAATCACTCCATGTATTCTACCTCCTATCCTGGCTCTTTAACTTCCTCTTTGTTTGGACTTTTAGTAAGCAGACAGACATTCAGTCTTTTAAGGAGCAAGCGATTTTCCGTGTTTGCATTTAAATTTTTTACTCCATGCATTCCCAGAGCCATAACTTTTTTATTTTTCTGTTTACATAGCTGTATGAGGGCCTGTTTTTTGCAGGACAATGTGTACTTTCTAATGACACCCTCTTATAATACATAAGATGTAGTGGGAAGCTGCAAAAAAAATCTAAATGGGGTATTGAAAAACCTCATTCATTCTACGGGTCAGTACAATTTAATAATTGAGTATTTAATTTTCATTGGCATAGTACTGCTGAAATGAAAAAGAAAGGAAGCGCCGGCTGTACTTTTAGTTATATGCAAATTAGATGCACAGAGCACCGATGGGGCTGGACTAGCCCCTCATAGCACTGCTTCACTGCTCTGCCTCTCCCTGTTGCCACTCCCCCTCCCAGTAAGATTGACAGGGCTAGGCAACCTCACTGCTCCAATGCCTGGCCCTGAAATCTTGCACATACGTCAGTGGCAGTGCCATCAGCTCATGTGCAATGAAGATCTCCAAGCACAGGCGACTGCTCAGAGATTTTCACTGTGCTGGCACATTTGTAATATTTCAGGGCCAGGCACTGGAGCAGTGAGGATGCCTGGTCCTTTCATTCTCACCGGGAGGGAGAGGTGAAGCGGTGCTCCAAGAGGCTGGGCAGCCCCTCAGTGCTTTGAGCACCTGATTTGCATATAAATAATATAAGAATTCGTCTGCATCAGTGATACTGATTGCAGAGAGAAAGGGCTCACTTTAGTCACCATGATCTACCCTAAAAGGTGGTATGCTTGGTTTAATTGGGTTTATTATGGTAACAGATGCTCTCTAATAAAAACCACTGTAAATGGGCACTTTATTTAAGATATAGCTGAACCTTCATTGGGTACTTGGTAAGGGAGGCCTTCCGTCGTCGGAGCTGCTGCTGAATCCGCCGATCCGAGTGTTACTGACAGCATTTGTAGACAGATCCGGGTGCGGATCCGTCTACAAATGCATTACAAGAACGGATCTGTCTCTCCGCTTGTCATGCGGATGGACGGATCAGTCTTGCAGTCTTTTCACAGTTTTCCCGGTTGTTTCGCAATGCCGGATCCAGCACTAATGCAAGTCAATGGGAATTAATGCCGGATCCGGCATTCCGGCGACTGATCGGGCATTTTGGACGGACATAATACAGCAGCATGCTGCGGTATTATGTCCACCCAAAACGCCTGACAGTAACAGAAGGCATACTGATGCAAACTGAACGGATTTTTATCCATTCAGAATGCATTGGGATATGCCATGATAGATGCCCTTTTGACGGCACTCTATGCCGGAAAAGAATAACGCAAGTGTGAAAGTACCCTAAGATCATACTTTCCTCTGAACTGAGGGCAGAGAATGGGAAATAATGCTGGGTATGATTAAAACCATAGTACTTTAAATTAGTTTAGTTGGGGAATAAATAAATCCAGTTAAATGATCTTTTGACATTTTATCGATATAACTGAGAATGACCAATCACTTGAAAAGGCTTAATTTTGGAACTGTTCAGAATTGTTTGGCAGCTTTCTAGTGACAGAAATGCCTAAGCCCTCTATATGGCTCTTCCATTCTACAAATAAATGAGATCACATACTTCACACATGTTATGTATAGATAGATAGATAGATAATATTAACCTCTTAAAGAGAATCATGATTCATGGGACTCATGATCTGCAGTAATACATGATAAGTACTGCAGATAAGGAGAACAAATCGCTGTTCTTATTTTCGTTCTGCTCCCTGTTCCCGTTCCAGTGCTGCTCTGAAGTACATTGTCAGGACTGCTGTGCCATGCTAACATAATGGAGAGGATTTGTGTGCATGCAGTCCCAACAATGTAATTCAGTCATTCAACTTTGAGCGCTGACAACGGGGTGCATGGGGAGGGATCAAGATGAACATTAAAAATTACAATCTGAACTCCGTATACGGTATGCAGCTCTACTCATGTATTAATATATATATATATATATATATATATATACAGTTCACAAAGAGAGAACAGCAGCACAGCCAAAGCGAGAACGGGTGCAATCCCTCCTGGAATTTCAGGCAAAAAAAATCTATGTACGATATCCAAAGACAAATGATGAGAAAACACTCCAAATTAGGTGAAGGGTGTTAGACCCTTTTATATATATATTAGAGTAGCCCAGAATTGCGGTGACAGGTTCCTTTTAAGAACACTGCTTTTCGTTGTTTGGGGCTTTGTTTTTGTTTTTCCTCCCCACCTTCCAAGAGCTTTAACTTTTTTAATTTTCTATTCACATTGCCATATCAAGTGTTATTTTTTGCGGGACAAGTTGTATTGGAAAATGGGGAAATTTCATTTTGGGGTCAAACAAAGAAAAATGCAATTTTGCTATAGTTTTTTGTTTAGTGTTTACAGCATTCACTGTGCAATAAAAATAACATGGCAACCTTATTCTGTCTGTATCATTAGGGCAATAGCAAGTTTATATAGTTTACATTTTGTTTCTACATAAAATGTTTATTTTTCCATCTGCAGAGCTGTTTGGGGCTTTTTTTGTGTTGTGGGACGAGCTGAAGTTTTTACCATTTTGGAGTACATATAATGTTTTGATCACTTTTTATTCAATTTTTTGGGGTGACAATGTGACCAAAAACCAGCAAATTGGCTATTTTTTTTCTTTTCTGTTATGGCATTCAACACACGTGATAAATGTTATATTTTAATAGTTCGGACATTTTCAGATGTGGCAATACCAATTGTGTTTATTTTTTTATTGTTACGGTAATTTTATATGTAAAATTTAGAAAGTGGGTGATTTGAACTTTTAAAAGATTTTTTTTTATATTTTTTCACTGCACTTTTTAGTACCCTTAGGGAGTTTGCACATGGGATCTATTGATCGCTTGTACGATAGACTGCAATAGAATACTATTGCAGTCTATGGGATTTTCCCATGCTACCTGGCAGGCCGTGCCTTGGCTCGACTTCGTAGCAGCTGCATGTTGGCTGCCTTCAGCCTCCACTACAGGAAACATACCACAATTACCACCATAGAAATTGCCACTATTATTTATTATTGGTTAACAGTATTCCAAAAGCTCCTAAGCTCCCTCTAGTGGCAACTGCAGGCAGTCAACATGATATATTTAAAAGGAACCTGTCACCATGTAAATGTAATGTAAGCTACAGGCAATGGGGGGCCCATCAACACCCAAAACGCCCATTACAGGGAAGTAGAATTTGATGCTCCTAGGAGAAATTACCTGTCAGGACTGGAACCGGGAACCTCCGGCGTTCCAGGTGGGAACTCTGCTGACTGTGCTACCCATCATTCTGGACAGCTCCATTCCTGTAGACCTTGGTGTTCTACCTTAGACCCTAGCTCCCAGTGCAATCAGCTCAACTGGGCTCAGACATGCACTCCCTATTTAAAGCCAACAACATCACTTCCTCCTTGCCTGATTATTGTGCTCTCAGCCATAGTCAAGCTCTGCCTCCTCCCAATTGCCTGAACTACGATCCTGTGAGCTGACCCCTGCCTGCTTACCAACCACGTTTTTGTCTCATCTTTCATTGCTTGAACTACGATCCTGTGTACCGACCGCTGCCTCCTCTTGACCACACTCCTGCCTTCAAAGTCCACTCTGGGGCCTGCTGGTCTCCCTCCTGTTCCCAGTCCAGCACTCCAGATCCCTCTCTGCATTCCATTTTTCGCTGTACGCCGGATCCACTGTTATATACTACGTCCATCCCTGCACCTAGTTTCTAGCAGTGTTACTGCCATTGGATTCCTTCCTCTCCCTGTGCTATACACCACTCCTCGCCAGCAAGGGGCTACAGTATAGTAATACCCCTAACATTACCTTTGATTACATCATCACAATGTGAACAGTAACATATAGATGTTACTGGTAACATGCATGGCTGATACATCACAAGTACATAA